>JBBPKJ010000897.1:0-15363 GCA_038089195.1 Brasilioporus rufonigricans | reverse complement strand
GTTGCTTTCTCTACCAACGTACATCTAGATTTACAGAGATACCTAGATACGCAGTTATATATTGCTTGTGTGACTTGTAGGTGTAACAATGACAAATGCCCTGCTACATTCAGGGCCGATGCAATAACGGGATCTATCTGGAGAAGGTGATGATACAAGTGAGCGTTTGATTAGATGCTGCCGAAGGACTACTGGGACCCGTCCCATCATTTTTTCCCCTTCCCAATGAGTCATTTCTGCTGACACCTCGCCCCGGTGTCTGTCAGTCTCAAATGGCCTCGTCTTGGAGAGACCTCCGGGCGCGCTATTGATAACAGCCGCCTGCTGATGGGAATGGCGAGCGTGGTGCGGGACACTGACGTAGGTCTGTCTCTGAATTGTCGCCTGACTTCATCTTTCCGAGGGAAGGGAAAGGCAAGGGCTCTTTGGTTGGCAAACGGGAATCAAGCAAAACATACATCGCCCGGTGAATACCCCTCAGGCTGTCCCGTATTTTAAGAGGCCTTCCTGGAACGCGAACAGTGGATAACGTGCAGAGTTCGCTGCTCGGTGGGGACAAACTTTATAGTGTCCTTTGACACTGCGGATAAATGAAAGCGACGTGATGCTCACTGGTGACTATGTTATATTGGATGGCGGTAGATCTGTCCTTTCTACTTGGGCTCTCTTCAGTCGAACTTGAACTTGTGAATCAGACCGCAAACTCTGTCGAGTCCTTCTCACTCGCATATCTTTTCGTCGATCTACTTTGTAAGTGCACTCAGGCTCAAGTCATGCGCTGCCGATTGCTTGTGTCTCGCCAGGAGCCTGGAATTGATCTCGTGCATACAAGAGTCCGTGAAGGAGGTACGCGTCGTCGTCTCTAGTTACGAACATGGTGTAAGCCCATTGGCATACACATCACGTGCACTACAGTATATATCTTGCCGCACCACATAGATGTAGCATAGTCGCCCATAGAGATCATGGTCCAGTTCTGTTCCGCCTGATCCCTCAGTGTTCCCGCCATTAGCCACAGTGGGCTTCCACTTTTTTTTTGAACTCCAACCCCTATCATCGCATCATCGCATCGCCTCAGCTCCTGCCCCACATTGTCTCCCATGCTGGATTCAAACCTGCCGGCCTCCTCATGCCCATTACGCTCTAATTCCAGGATTCCCAAGTGTCTCCATAGCCTTCCTTATCCATCCGCACACTCTCGTCGACGCGATACACTACCGCACCTCACACAATCACCCATGTCAGAGCAGTCTGATGAAGATGCTGCTCCTCAAGCTGGTCCATTGTCCTCTGCCACTAACGGATCTGGTGCCTCAATGCAGCCACAACGAGCCAACAAGGTGTCGAAACTTGAAATACCCACCTTTTCAGGACCGCTCGAACCTGGTGTGCTCAATGCTTGGCTTGGACATTGGTTGGTTGACTTCCCTGGATCATGTTTGCTGGCATGAAGCTTGAAGAAACCGCTGCCTGTGCCTGGTGGAGAGTTGTGCTGCAGTGGAAGCCCACCATGGCTAATGGTAGGAACACTGAGGGATTGGGTGGAACAGAACTGGACCACGATCTCTATAGGTGACTATGCTACATCTATGCAGTGCAGCAAGATATATACTGTAGTGCACGTGATGTGTATGCCAATGGGCTTACACATGGCCATTGGTACAACAACTGAGTCACAGTAAGTTGAAGTAACTGCCAGTCATGTCAATATCCGAGATGCACTCCTGAGCAATGACTGACATCCTGGCTTTCAAGCGGTCAGTTTGACTCTAAACTCACCACAAACTAGATGACATTCTGAGTCTTCTTGTTGTCCTCGCTCTGCTTGACAAGGGAAATAGCCGGCTATTGCAGGCAAGTCAAACACCAAGCCTGTCACATGACCGTGTGCAGCCTTCAGCGCTTCAGTGCGCAATACCGCGGTCGCTATACATCTCGCTTGGAACTCCTCTCACTCACACACAGACCCGTTGAGTGAACATGCATGTATTACACCATTTACAACCCTCCGGGGACCTCGAGCAGTTAACATAGTATACAAAAAGTCCATACACTACATACCCACATAGATACACCCACCCGCGTGTACTGTCCAGCAAGGGGCACAGCCTCAAGGACAATTAAGCATGGTACTCAAAAAAAAATATATATATAACACTGTACATACTACCAGACTCCATACGTGTCCCAGTAATGTCCAGGCTTCCTGACAGAAGAACAATAGTTATGGGATTTCTTAGCGAAGGAGGTATGCAAATGTCACGCACAAGAGCCTCCACCATAGAGCGGTAAATTAGATAGTATATCTGAAAAGGGGACTATCATCTCCCTTCTCTGTGAATTCATCTTTATGCTCATCGGTGATTCCTTGTTCACTGCACCACTTCTCTTTCTGCTTATTAATTCTGTTGTAATTCCACATTGCAAATAAACTCATCAACACCCTAATGTACTGTCAGCGAAAGCGACCATCAGAGGGCATCAAAAGAAGACGCACGAGCAACCCAATAAACCCATGCTAATTCCAAGGCCGACATGGAATCGCGGCGGGTCAAAAAAGATAAATGATCCACATATCCTGTCATGACGTTATCAAGTTATGATATACGTATGTCGGAAGAGGATGTCATTCACCCTCCTATATTGGAAAAACCAGTGATCGTTCCGACGGCAACACCACGTTTGACGTCCCCTCCAGCGTTCGAAGTGGCCCATGCAAGGACGACAGGTATGGCTGGATAAATACCCATCGTGGCGAGGATAACGCCGGCAAGCGCAGCACCAGGCCTCGTTTGCGTGTATAGAACAATTAATCCCACCAAACCGACGAATGCTCCACCAATTACGTATGGTCCGCGAAGCTGATGCCTGTCAAAGTGAATCCCAACGAGAATGGTCGTTACACAGCTCGAAACGAACGGAAGAGCAGTGAGGAGTTGAGCATTAGAGGTAGAAAAACCAAGTTCATTGATAATGGTTGGGGCGAAAAGGACAATCGCAATACCGGGGATACCAAAGCTGGCCCACACAAGTCTCAGAAAGACTGCTGTGGTGTAGAAATTGGTCTAATCCACCTACCCAATCAATATGACAGATTGAAGGTAGGTCTTGTAATCCTTCAGGGCTTGCAGAACGAACTGGATGTTAAAATGTGTAGCAACACCCTGCGAGTCGGTCTTCATTAATTCAATGACATAATGTCGTTCTGCCTCCGTCAAAAATGATGCTGTCTCTGGATACTGAATGGAGGTGAGCAGGGATGAAATAATGGAGATCCATGGATGCACGAACGTCATACATGAGGAAGGGGGATGCAAGTGCTGCGAGCACCGTAGCTATGGAAATGCGAGTCAGACCATTGTTATCTAGTGATATCCAGAGACTTACCAAGACCCTCCAGACAGAACTAGTAGCCTTGAGTGAGTACATCACATTCAGAATCACCCATAAATGGCTCACGATCCACTGCCAACCACGGAGGCCACCGATGCTATCATGACAAACAATGTTTTAGCGATGATGCACTTATTTCGCTGAGTATGGCGTACCCTTTCATTTTTTCAATGCCGTATCTTTTGGTGTGTGAGTGGTATGCTGTAATAAGTCAAGAAAATAATCTCACGCAAGGATACTACCAAAAGCAACCGCCATGATGGCAGAGGATGTGAGCATTGCCATGCGTTTCGCCATCTCAGCTCGTGGATACCACAACGAAACGTAGTATATCATGCCCGGGAGTAAACCGGCCTCTGCAAAGCCAAGGAATACTCGGGCGCTGTACATGGCACAAACAAGTGTCAGTAATTATGGTCCACTATTTTCAGATCCTTACACAAGGAGTTGAGAGTATGTTTTCACGAGACACATTAAAGTCACAATCAAACCCCAAGCAACCATGATAACAGGGACTATACCAAGTATTCTCGATCAGCATCTGAAGGGTATTGGAAAGCAGGTTACTTTACTCCATCGAGAAGGTCGATAGAACTTTAATACGACATTTCTATGAATATTGTCTGATTCATATGTCAGATGCATATTTGCTTCCACTCACGATAGAGGTTGTCCAAGGCAGTACGTTACCTGAGCAGAAGTCAGTCAAAGGTGGCAGTTTGATGCACAGTGAATAGAATATAGAACCGCACGAAGGATATCGCAGCAGTAATGTTATATCTGAGACCAACAAGGTTCAGGTCAACCGCCATCCCCGCAATTTTGGCACTTGCTATCAGCTGGTGTCAGCGGTATGCACAGATTCAAGACGCGGGAAGGTGCTCGCCAATATTGACACGATCCCTGTGGGCGAGGCATTCGTTGACTAAGTACAGTCAGAAAAAAAAATTTGACCATGACTTACAAGACAGACAGGAAGTATAACAGCGAGACGAGTGGAAAGAGATGCCAGTCTAGTTTCTTGAGCACACCAGTATGCATTTTGGCCTTGATGTCTATAGCGTCCTCGGCTCCACCGGGGATCCTGGTCGCAGCTTCCTCATTGTTAATGGTATCTATGCCGATACCAACCCCGAGGTCGTCAGAGGGTAATTGGGCCATAACAGTGGCTCGAAGTGCAGATGGGACGGGACTCCAACGCCCTGGTGATTTTCTGAAACAAGGCAGTTTGCCCCGCTTTCTGAAACATCAACGTGCATTTAAAACGGCGCAAGTTCAACGGCGGTTTACGCATCAAAGTCTTCTGGATAGGAAGCTAGTAATGCTTCCAACTACACCGATCCGCACACTATGCGGCTATGGGGCCTGGGTGTAGTGTACCTGTGTCTCACTTGAGCTGGTGTGACAAGCTGAGATCGTAGCACGTACCCTAATATCTAATATTCGATTACATTAACGTGGGACACCGTTGCGTACTTGCTTCCCGTAGGACGCATGGAAGCAGAGGCCAATGGCGTAAAAACCGCTTGTACAACTCCTCGATCTGAAATCGACCCGCGAACCAATTCTTGGCGTGCAATGCGGACCCAATCGACACAGCGCTTGATCGAGGAAGCTGTACTTGCTTGACGTCATAAATAAAATAGGTACTAGCTTTTGAGGAGACCACTCAGAGATCTGAGAGACACCGGACTGGTGTATCGACTCAAAGGCCGCTGTCGCCAGCAACATCTCTCGGCGCTTACACATGCACTACGCCGATGTAAACTTCAGTGACGCATCCGGGGTTGTAAGTTGAGCTGTTGGTATGGCAAAAACGCCAATTCACCACTGGAGTCGGAAAGAAGGCGTGGACGAATTGCCCGATCCATAGTGCGTGGCCTAGCCTCGGATCATCTATGAGGCGTGTCCAGAGAGTGGAGTTGACAGGAATGCTCCCAGTGCTAGTACTGTGCACTCCTGGAGCGACGGCCAGGACCTACGGGAGTACGTCGTGTAAATGTAAATTTCTCAAGCGTCCCACGTGACTACTACATACCAGCCGTTGTTCCTGCGTCATTATCGCCAACAAACTACTGCAAGGTCTTTCCGCGAAGTTGTCACGCGACTCATTCTAAGGCTTCACTAGCACCCGGGCCGTTCTATCCCACGAACTTGATGGGGTGTGTGCCTGACCGCGGGCCTGGCTTAAAAGATAGCCCTGATGCAATTTGAGCTTGGAGTACCTCTCAGACACACCTCGCCCCGTTTGTGTTCATGAACCTCAGTAGAGTTCTTTCGCGTGCTCTGTCGTTTCTCTCTCGTGCTCTATGCCTCCCTTTTCTGGCTGGACACACGGAAATTGACAACCCAGATAGATTTACCTCACAGTTTGGGCCCCACGTGGAAATACCCCATTCTATTCAGAATCCAGAAGAATCGAATGGGTTGGATTTGGGAGAGCATTCCTCTGAGTTGACATCTGGGAACAAAAGAAAATGTGTCCTAATTACTCGTAAGTTCGGTACTCCGATCCCGGGAGATTGCTGACATCTGGATTAGATATTTGCGCAACAGATATTACCATCCGATTGAGACGTGTCCCTGTTGGATTCTACGTTGCGGTGAAGACTGAAAATGGGACCGAGCGAACTTCGAACAAACCTGTGTCGATAAGCAAAGATGTGATTGAGTGGGATGAAGAGATTGTATTGTGAGTCGTCACCCCGTTCAGGTTACTTTTTCCATTGTTTCATGAAGTTCAAGGCCCTCGGATCGATCAGGGAGGACATCTCTTGCAGTATTTGCGTCGTTCGAGTTGGGGCCAACATTGGGTAACGGAGAGGTTCTTCTCGAGTTCACGACTACGGTCGGCGAGTTACTTAACAGCCATGGACAATGTAAGTGTGATTAACGTCATTCATTTTCCCTCCTGGAACCTAAGAACTGTTATGTAGCTATCGAGTCTGTGAAACAAAGCAATGGGAAGGTCAACTCTTCACCATCTTCTTTCAAAGTCAAGGCCGAGCAGCGAACACATGATCAGTACGAATTCGTGGCTACCTTAAAGGTGACTGAATTGTGTTAGCTTCACGTTGAACATACACTTATTTCGTATTGCTAGCCATCAGAGTCGGAGGAAATGCGCCAGCTAGGAGAACTGACGGATATGGGACATCTTGCACTAAATCGTTATCGCGAACTTCAGGAGCAACAAGATCTCGGGGAATCCATCAGCTATTTCCAACGTACTCAAGACTTGTGTCCACCAAACCACCCCAATCGCGCAACTGTCCTGTTCAACCTAGCCACTGCTAAATTGATCTACTACCGAACGAACAACGTGCCATCCGACCTCAATATGTCAATTGACTTGTGTCGAGATGTACTTCATCTCCGCCCTCGCGGTCACCCGGATCATCCATTCACATTACTCACTCTTGGCGTGGCTCTTGAAGCTCGCTTCCAAAGGGAAAACGACGAAGCAGACAAGTCAGAGGGTGAATCGCTCCTCTCCCAAGTACTAGATGTCGCTCCGTTGGATAGCTATACATACCTCGCAGCAGCCCTTGCGCTCGGTAGTTTTGCCACACCTGAGCTGGTGGAGTCAATGGAAGTCTTCAAAACCATGGAGAATGACCTTGACAATGAGGACCAGGAAGTTCAAAGGTTGGATGTTGCCTTACAATGGATATCCCATGCGAATTCTTGCAGGCATGCGTTACTTGACCACCTTGGCATTCTCTTCTGCATTCGACTCAGTCGACTTGGTGACCTCGGCGATCCGGAGAAGGCAACTTCGATACGAGAGATTATAGTACAATCTACCCCTGATACGCATCCTGATAGGATTTCGTGGCTGAATGACCTCGGCATTTCACTGTTGAACCGCTTCGAGGACTTTGGGTACCGCGTCGACCTGGAGAAATCAATCTCAATGTTCGAGGATGCGGTGCAGCTCACGCCCGATGGCCATTCGGATAAGCCGCTATTGTTGAACAATCTCAGCCGCTCGTTGTCGACTCGTTATGAACACTTCGGAGATGTCATCGACTTGAAGAAATCGATCAATCTGTTAGAAGATGTAGTACAATCTACACCTGACGACCATCCAAACAAGCCGTCCTGGCTGAACAACCTTAGCTATGCATTGTCGACTCGTTACCAGTGCTTCGGGGATGACACCGACTTGGAAAAATCGGTCTCGCTAAGAGAGAATGCAGTGCAACTCACACCAGACTGCCATCCAGACAAGTCTTCATGGTTAAACAACCTCGGCCACTCGTTGTCGACTCGCTATGAACGCTTCGGAGATGTCACCGACCTACAGAGATCAATTTCCTTGTTCGAGGATGCACTGCGACTTACATCCGACGGCCACCCAGACAAGCCGTTACGGATAAACAACCTCGGTGACTCGCTTTTGACTCGCTATGTGCGCTTTGGAGAGGTCATGGACTTGGAGATGTCAATATCTCTGTTCGAGGTTGCAGTCCAGTTCACGCCCGATGACCATTCAAAGAGGTCCTTGCGGCTAAACAACCTCGGCATGTCGTTGCAGACTCGTTATAGCCGGCTAGGAGACATCCTAGACCTAGAGAAGTCCATTTCTTTGTTCAAGGACGCCATCCAACTCACGCCAGATGGACATCCAGACAAACCATTGCGGCTGAGCAACCTCGGCCTTTCGTTGGTGATCCTCTATGAGCGCTTAGAATGTGTCGCCGACCTAGAGGAATCGATTTCTTTGTTTGAGGAAGTGCTGCCACTCACCCCCTACGATTCTGCAGACAAACCCTTGCGGCTAAACAATCTTAGTCACTCATTATGGACTCGCTACAAGCTCCTTGGAGATGACGCTGACTTGGAAAGATCGATTTCACTTAGCGAAGATGCACTGCAGTCCACACCTGATAGCCATCCAGACAAGCTTTTGTGGATAAGCAACCTCGGTAGCTTCTTGTTTACTCGCTACGAGCACTTCGAAGATGTAGCTGCCCTAGAGAAATCAATTGCCTTGTTCGAGGATGTGCTGCGACTCACGCCCGATGACCACCCGGGCAAGCCTCAATATCTGGGCAACCTTGCTCTTGCACTTTTCGAACGCTTCAAACGCTCGGGCGACCTTTCGAGTCCTGACTTTTCCCGAGCCATCTTATATTCCTCTAACGCAGCTCGCTCCCATGCAGGCCCATCTCTTCGCCGTTTGCGAGCATGCCAAATTTGGATCCTCTGTATTCGTCTTCTCCGCCATGACTCTCAGTCTCTTGTAGATGCATACACAGTTGTTGTCGATCTTCTTCCACAATTAGCATGGATTGGGTCGTCCCTTACCGATCGTTACCACCAACTTCTTCAAGCCGTCGTTGATGCATGTGAAGCAGCTGCAGCTGCTCTTGATGTCCATCGGCCCGAACTTGCTGTCGAGTGGCTCGAGCAAGGCCGCTCTATCGTGTGGAGTCAGTTCTCTCAGCTTCGCACTCCCGTCGACGATCTCCGTTCCGTATATCCAGAACTCGCTGCTCAGTTCCAACGTGTATCGCGCGATCTTGAGCTCGCCGGTGCTCGGGACGGAGTGGCAATCTCAGAGCTCAGGAACCACTCGAATAGGCAGCCTGAGGGTGGCGTGTTGGAGGAGGTGCGACAGTATCAAAAATTGGTTGTCTCGCGAGAGCGGCTTCTCACAGAAATACGGGCCAAACCTTGCTTCGAGCGATTTCTCCTTCCGAAGACGATCAAACAACTTTCTTACTTGGCGCATTCGGGCACTGTCGTTTTTCTCAATGCTAGCAGACATAGATGCGATGCATTGGTCGTCATGGCAGGCTCTGAACATATTGTCCATGTTCCTCTCTCAAACACCAAATATGATGAGGTTGTACGAATGCAACTGCAGTTAAACGAGGTATTGAGACTCAGTGGTCGGACTATGTTACGTGACAACTCGCAGAGAGGTGCAAGAGTTCAAGGCATGACTCCTGATGATGTGTTCAGATCCACCTTGCTATACCTCTGGGAGAAAGTGGTCAGCCCGATTCTCGTGGTCCTCCCTCTCTCAGTAAGTGACCGAGTCGATGGCAATTCTCAAATTGATTAATGGGATGACCCTAGAAGCCGGATAGTAAACTTCCTCGCATCTTCTGGTGTCCAACCGGGCCATTTTCATTTCTCCCGATCCATGCAGCAGGTGTTTTCGGTTCAACAAAACTGGGACCTAAACTCTCGGACTTTGCTATATCTTCCTATGTCCCTACGATGAACGCACTCGAGCTGCCATCCCAGGAAGACCAAGAGGCGACCCCACACGATATTCGGCTACTTGGTGTCCTTCAGCCGAGCACAGACGGGCAGGTCCACCTCACTGGTGTGCGAGCGGAGATAGAGTCTATCAGAAATCTTGCGTCTGCGTCGCCATTCGTTGGCTTCCAGGAGGCAGATGGGACTGTGGAGGATGTCTTGTCGAAGATGACGGAGACGGACTGGGTCCATTTTGCATGTCATGCCATGCAGGACCACACCCATCCGTATGATAGTGGTTTCATACTCGCTCACGGCAAGCGTCTGAATCTCACCGACATTGCTCGGTTGTCACGCCCTCATGGGGGTCTTGCATTCCTCTCCGCATGCCATACTGCCACGGGAGACGAGCAACTTCCGGAAGAAGCTATTCATCTTGCTGCTGGAATGCTTCTCGCGGGGTACAGGGGTGTCATCGCCACGATGTGGTCGATTATGGACGACGTTGCGCCAAGGGTTACCGAGGACGTTTACGGGAACCTCTTCAGCAATGGTCGTGTTCCGGACAGTAGACGGGCTGCAGAAGCGCTGCATCAGGCGATCGAGCGGCTTCGGAATTCTGGTGTCTCGTTCTTGTCTTGGGTTCCTTTCATTCACGTAGGTTTATGAAGTGTCTATTAATGTACCCGAGCATGCTTCCAGTTTTTCGAATGTACAAGGTACCTAGTCGCTCGCTTTCCCTCCGTATTCGTAGTTTAATTCGCATCTGTGTCACAATTGATCTCTGTACTCATCATGACGACTTGCCTTGTGCTAACACCAATTAAGTTTTTATACTTCGTATAGGGTACTCTACAAGAACGCTATTTGGATGGCTACGATTATACACTACCGGTCACCTGCAACGTTTATAAGAACCTGGCAGTGTTCCAGACAGTAGACAGAGTGGCTCCGGGATTCAGGTATCTTGTTTTTGTTTTCAGTTCCCCTCGATGGTTTCCAAGGGTCATATATCATACTTGACAACTGGACCTTGCAGACGTTGGGTTATCAGTTTTATTTACCAGTCGAGTTTCAGTTTTATTAAAGGATGTACATCTACTTCCATAGTAGTCCCGATGATCGAAAACCTTTCCGTTAATAAGCCTGTATGGTGATGGTATGCAGCTACTGTGTATTACCAAAGAAGACGAAGCGAACCCATTCACGACCCCTTCTCCCCCCCCCTCCTCTCCGCCAGTTCCTTCTCTACCCACGCCCTGATTTCCGCTACAGCCGCAAACGGCCTCGTCTTGTGCATCATCAAAAAGCCCTGAAGGCTCGCCATCGACAGCTCCCGCCCAGGCACGGCAAGTGCGAATTGGGCAGCGAGCGCGTTAATTTGGTCACGCGAGAGTGTCGGTACGCGTCCGCCATGCACGACGCCGACGTAGGCCAGTCCTAATTTCGGATCATTGTTTAGACTCTCACTCTCTTCGATCTTTTCAATGGCGGATAGTGAAATGGAGGGGGAAGGAGTTGAAGATGGCAATGGTGATGGCGAAGACGGAGATGTGGTTGAAGTTTCAGAGGTAGGATGTCTCTGTGACTGTGATTCGGACAGATCGATGAGCAGGTCCTCGCGCTTCTCTGACGCTGTCGCGTGTTTGCTTTCCGAAGCACGCACCGAGGCAGGGGACGAAGGGGCATAAAACCGTTTAAACAGCTCCTCAGCCTGGAATTGACTGGCGAGCTTGAATTCGATGTGCAAGTCCATCCGACCGGGACGACATAAGGCCGGATCGAGGGAGCTGTACTTGTTCGTCGTTGCAAACAGCACGCGTCCTTCTTGCGCACCAATCCCGTCAAGAGCATTCAGGAGACCACTCAAAGAGACTCGGTTGCCGGTGGGCACGGGTGGGCCGCCAGGCTGTATATCGGGATCTCGCTCGGGGTCGTTGGACGTTTGGGTGGATGATGCATGGGAGGACTCGCGGCTGAGACCATGGTGGAAGGCGGCGTCAATATCTTCCATGAGCGCGATGCATCTTTCGGGGAGAGCGGAGATGAGTTCAGAGAGACCCGTGTCGTCCAGCCCAGAGCGGGAGAGGGAGACAATGTACACGTTCAGACCTAGTTCTCCCGCTATACTGTGAATGAGTGATGTCTTGCCAGATCCAGGAGCGCCATACTAGAAGCGGAGTGAGTGTCCGACCGTGTAGGCAATGAAAGTCACAAACAAGTAGATATCCACGGCGGAACGGGATGCCTCGCTCAGCGTACCACTCCTTGCTGCTAAGAAAATCTCGGACATCCTCGACAACAAGATCCGTAATGCCCGGGTCTAGGATAATGGAGTTGAGTGGCCGCTTGGGACGCGAAGCAAGTTCCCTCCAGCCGCTAACGCTGCCATAAAATAAGTTCAGTATGCATACCCGAGCCTCGTTTGAACGACAAAGTACAGTACCTATTAAATCTATCCGAAACAAAAATGGTTATCTTGTCCTTTTGAGCCTCGATGTACCCGTTTTTGGCATCCTGGAGGATGCCTGCAAGAATTTCATGATCACGAGTCATAATTCTGAGGACGAGTGAGTAATGTGTGTGCCAGGCCGACGTGCAAAACCTGCCTTATGATGAGCGTTTCTCTAGTAGACCATCCACCACGGTGAGATTCAACAGCACGGGTGACTCCCATCCAATGATATTTGTACCAGAGGGTGTATGATTCCGATACGGCTGGAAGATAAGTCACCTTTCGTGAGTGAGCACTCAAGTCTTCGTTCGAATCGATCTGCACTGCATGAAGGTCGAAGTTGGATGTGCTAATCTGGACGTTTCGTGCTCCTTCTAAAATACTCCCAGATCAGCACCCATGAATGATGCCTCGGACGACACGACGCACTCCACGAAGGATGCTTGGACAGCCAATGCATGATCCACTCTGTCAGACAAAAGTCAACACGCGTGGATCGAGGGATCAGAACCAAAGGTCGTACGGAAGCTAACATCGTCTTCTTCGAAGACGGCAGTGATGAAGAACGCGTTGATCAATCCATACCATAACGAAGAAAGTAACCTGCGTGCCGTCTCAAACAAGCTACCGATGACCAAGAGGATCGCCCAGTCGCGCAAGGCGGAGGCGGAGAAGAGCACTTTGAAGGTGGTTGTTGCGAGTTCGATTGGCCCGCCCGGGGGGGACGTCGTAGACCTCGCCTCGGAGCCTGTGGTGTCATTGGTGCCCTTGGCAGCGAGCAGTGCTAGCTGCTCGACGACTTGCTGCAACGAGGCCATTGAAGGACAAGTTGCAAGAGGGCTGAAATAAGAACGCGCTTCACGCAGGACGAGTGATTTTTATAGAGGGACGAGGACGCCGTATCTTGATGGGGAACGGGAGTCACATCAGGGCTAGCCGGAACTCGAGTTCAATTCCTGTGTTCAGAGTGCCTGTCAGATATGCCATGGCTGTGTACGACTCGAGTCACTCCTTACATACTAATCACGACTCCACTTGAGTCAGTGCCAAGCTAGCACGCCCAGGATGTCGGGTCATCAGCTAGTAAAAAGAGGGATTGAAAGATGATGATCGACTGAGTGGAAGTACTAGTACTGTACGTAACAAGGTGATGCCAAGCCACCACATACCACGTGGTGTCGGAGAGTGTCAGTATTCCTTTTCACCGTGACGATGACCAGCAGAATCCCATTGGACCTAACACATGTCCTATGTGAGGCGTGAACGTTGCTTTCCACTACTGCAGAGCTAACCTGTCATAGACGATGCTTCCTCAGATACCTCCCTCGTGTTGGCGCTCTTCACCTTAAGCCCCATCCTTCTCATGGTGCGTGCAGCAGCACCATCTCATCCTGCCGGTCCAACGTGAACAAACAACACCTGCAACTAGCCCGCATATGCAGTACTTGCGGTACAGACTCGCGAGCTCACCATTATCAACATGTGGGCAGGCCAGCTCCTTTCTGAAGCGCTTAACTGGATTTTGAAACGCATCGTCAAGGAAGAACGCCCGAACGGTATCTATCTGATCTCTCCAGTGGCAGATTGCCAAGCACTAAATCTCTTGAATCTAGGGAGTAACCTCCACCTCAACGGATATGGCTTCCCGTCATCACACAGCCAATACATGGGCTATTTCGGTGCTTTCTTGATCTGCCACATGTATTTCCGCCACCGGTTTACCTCTTGTGGGTATCCCTTGCTCGATCAAGCATTCAGATCCATTGTTTACTTGGTCATCGTTTCATGGGTCGCACTCGTTGCATACTCGAGGTATGTCAGGATCTATGTGATATCACACTGGAGAGACTTGAGCACTATTTCCATCAGATTGAACTTGTTGTACCACACACCACATCAGGTGATATGGGGACTTGGCATTGGAATCAACCTTGGCATCATACATTACATCCTGACCGAGCTACTTCCCTATGCACGCCCATGCTCGGTCTTTGGTTGCGTGCGCGCCGCTATCCTTGCCCACCCTGTGATGACTTGGATGCAGATCAGGGACGGGTGGGCCGTATGGGCTGACGGTGGGAGGGAGTCGGAATGGAGGCATTGGAAGACGGCGTATGACGAGCGACGGACGCGTGTCGCACAGAAGCGTATTGATTGATACGTTTTACAGGAACAAATGGAGTCCATACGTTGTATACCACGATCATAGCGGAGGGTCTACGTATCTACTTTGACCCGATGCTGTAAAAACAGACGCCCGATAGAGTCGGAATCGGAACCCCTGAACCACCCGCAGCACCAGCGCGGGTCTGTTCTGCAATGTACCCGAGTCGAGAGTATCTATCTACCGCCAAGTAAGACTTGGCGCTCGATCTATGTAGAACAGTGATATTCCTTCCACTCGACTGTCAAATCAGACACCTACGATAGAAAGACAGCGCATTCTAGCGCTCGATACCATATATTATGTGCGATAATGTCTGGAATTGTACGACATAGTTATGGATAGGAATATTATCTGATCCGCTCGAGTCAACGACGTAAAGATAGCTGCCTGGGGACCATAGGCTCTAGATCTGTCACTATCTCACCTACGTCTGCTGACTGACTCCCGAAGTGCTTCGTTCCAGTGGCCAAAGTTTTGTTTCACTGAAGTTTCGAGTCCGAGCTCCTTCCGTTTGGTGCGCGGATATGTGCCTCCAAACAGTTCGACCTCCTGTGCATAGAGATCCGTTGAGTGAACAAAGCGTATACTGTATTCCGCCCTTTACCTACGAGGCTTTGCGTCCACCTGGCAGAGATTCTACATTCTCTGCACCTCGTTCAACCATTACTTGAAGCTATCGCTGAGTGGAGATAGTAACAAATGGAATTTTTGGCGACTAGATGCAGCACTTGCAAAAGCTTCGTCATGTATTAGTCGACCACCCCAGCCTCAGCCAACTCGGATGTCCGTTTTCCCGTGTGTCCAACTTGAACCGACCCATTCCACATGTCTCAAGGCATTCGGCAAAGTTTGCTTGGAGTGCCATTTCACCACATTCAAAAGTCCATTATGTCCACTGCCATGTTAACACTGCCAGAGTCTCCCATCTCAATCTTGAGTTCAATTCTGGCATGCAGAACATCAGAAAATGTGTGAAGCTTAGAGCCTGTTTGACAACATGTCGATGAGCTTGTAACATTGTTTGGACCTATTTGACAAATGGTGAAAAGCCCGGCATCGTCTTCCGGGGTTGGAACGGAGATTGGACTAGTTGAGGCTCGCCTTTGATGAGGTGATTGATCTACGATAAAGC
>JBBPKJ010000896.1:0-15378 GCA_038089195.1 Brasilioporus rufonigricans | reverse complement strand
TGTATTAGTGTACTCTCCACCCATACTTTAACTCCGAAGAGTGTAACTGCTGTTGTTGAAGCGTTAGATCCGATTTACCTTGTTTTTTGCACTTTAGGTGATATGATAGTAACGAAAAGTTTGCATTGCATATGCAAAAGACGGCAAAACTCGGAATCAGTCTACATGCTGAATGCACATCAGAAAAAATCGGAAAAATGCTTAGTAGATGGAGTTTCTAGTGAGGCTACGATCGTGAGAATAGATGAATAAGACTAAGTGATACGAGTCGGATGCTCAATCTCAGGCGCAGAGAAACAGTGGGGGAAAAGTCGAGCGATTAGATTATCACTGCGGCTACTCGAGTCCTATATACTGTACTCGTATTCAATTATTGGAGCACTTTGCTCATCGCTTACTGAGCGTGCATCAATCATGTATCACATGTATTAGTTGAGTGACTCAACATCCTCTCCTATATTCGGCTTGCTTACACCAACAATGTTAACTCATGCGGTCTCTGGATTAAGGATAATTTCCTGACGTCTGTGTTTGATGCCAAGTTCTATGGCGGGACATCTGCACATTTATTTACTTCAGTAAAATGGGAGTCTGCCACGCCTTATCATGACCACCGCGGATTTTTTATTCTGTGTCGCGACATTTTTCAATTGTTTATTTACTTTTTGGTAGACTGGCAGGCACAAGCCACTCGTCTCCCGCTCTCCCGGTCCTCATTTGACCTGACCACTCGCCGTCCACCGGCACCTTCCGCCATGGCCCCACGACAATGGCGGCGGCGGCGGCGGCGGCACTCCCTTCCCCTTCTGCCTCGTCCACCCCCGCCCACCCCAATCTTCTCGCCTCGTCTGTTTACCTCGCCCTCATCCCCGACCTGGGTGCTACTGACACCATGATTGTGGTGATGACGACGCGATGCCAACAATGTGTCAATAATGACACAACGACTTCACCCTGTCTGTTCCTTTTGTGTTGTCCCTTCCCCTTTGTTCCCTTTGCCTCGCCTGTTCCCCTCCACCCCCCCCTGCCCCCTCACGACGACGACAATAACAGCAGCGTGGTACTAGGCAAGCCATGATCCCCACTACCACGAGAACGTGTGGCCGACGACGAAATGCAGTTTGCATACCATAAGGTCTCATATTCCGGCTACTGCAGTCGATCGATGGCGTTCTCTGGACAAGGAACTGCAACACCCCCCTCCGGCGGATTGGGCGCGGCGCAGGGCAAGAAACGCAAGACGTTGGAGAAGGTCGTACCGAGGTTTCAGTTGACTATGTATATCGAGGTACGGGGATCTCCTTTTCGTTGCAGGTCATTGCCGGCGACATGCGAGGTATGTGGTAGGGTGGTCTATGGGTCAGGATGAAGCAGGGTGATGCCGTCGATTTTGTATGACGATCTCGCCTACAGTCGTTGCTCCAGTTATACTGTAAGAGACGCGCGCCACGTCATCCAGTCACGACATGATTTAGATATAACACTTCTCTTCTCTTGTCACCGTCCCTTTTGCACTCGCCATCTGCTATCGTTCTTGCCTCGTACGAAGCGAACGTCCTACAATTAATACCCATGGTCCTATATGGACCTCATGTACATTCTTCGGTGATTTGTCGATCAGTGCACCTCTCTTGGGCACCTCGGGCCCGGGGTGGACTCGTTTTGCAACGTTGGTGGTTCAAACGTTCGCCTTGGAACCCGTCGCCGTTGTAAATATCTATTATCAGACCTGAGAAGCACCACCAGACCCAATTCACCTTCGCTAGCGGCATTGGGACGAGTCCCGACGTTGAACGTTTTACGCGCAAGGATGAGATCGGCACAAAGTCATTACCAGCGCTGTAACCCCGCCGTGCGATCGAAACACCCACTTCGCATCTGTGCCTTCCCATTCCGCTCCGTCCATCCAGGATTCCAACGCGCATCAAGGTTAAACACGCACCCACAGACGCACGGACACGTCCCACCAACCTCGACTGGTGGATGTTCCTCTAGAACGCGCGAGAACAACTCTTTTTCGACCATGGAACCCACTCTGGCTGATCACGATATCGATGCTTGAAAAGCTTGATACGCCGTCACTTGGTTAGTACACGACCAAGGCCTAGGCTGGACGGCCCACACAGAACCCGCTGCTGCAGGGGACGCAACGACCTTGGGACGTGCTAAACTGTTCAACGTTTTGCGCGTGCAGCGTATGAGACTCGACAGGGCGGCATGGCGTTCGTCTGAGCAGGCTGGAGATCAGTGGGGGAGCGCGAAGGCGCCTCGCCAGGGTGATCATGATGTAGACACGGTCGATCGGTCGCTCTTGGACTCACCGTAATCATCAGCATCGATCGCACGGCATAGACCAACGGTACACATGAGGAGCGTTATGGCGTCCGTACTCCCCGAAACGACGTGGATCGACGAGCCGTCGAGGACGCATCGCTGAGTGGAAGTGAGGTTGGCCAGACGACGGAGGCCTCCAATGAGAGGGTCGGTGACCTCGCGAAATGACGTCGGACCCGCTACCAATCCAGACGCGTCCACCACCGATGAGAAATAAAAATCGATTCGCATCATTATCTCCCAGAGCCCAGATTGGCGAGTTGAGTCGCGAATCTAATGCGAAGGGGCTCGGGGGGTCGTCCCTCTATATATCTACTGTTACAACGACGCGCGGGCTCCGTCGACTAAGCGTACAAAGACATCTAGGCAATCGCAGGTTGAAATGCAGCGACTCGTGAGAACGTGCGACCGAACGAAAAGAACCGGAGATGCGTGTTTTCTTTTATTTTTCTAGGGCACAGTCTTGGCGAAGCGACCGAACGGATGGTACTATATTTTGCAGAGGCGTGCACGATTGTCGTCAGAGTAGAGGTGGCAGATCATACAATGTCCCAGAGTTCCTCGAGGGCACAACAGAACTTTGAGAAAGTGAGTGGGCGTTTGGCGTCTTTCCGGTCGGAGCGGAGGGCAACGTACCTTGCCACACGCGACCGATGCGCTCAACGGATAATCGCTGATACTGATCTTTTCGTCCACGATATGATCGGCAAAGTCGTCCCGGCCACGGGCCATTGCACCGATGAAGACGGCGACGGAGTGGGTCTCCGGGAGAGTCGGTAGGTATTTCGACAGCCGGACGGTCTGGGCGTCGCCGGACAATGCTAGGGAGGTTGTCAATCGACGTATCAGCAGATGGGATACGAACTGGACTTGCTCAGTTTGATGGTGTTGACCGGGAGGTGGTCGGTGACGGGATTCTATGCCGGGTGTTAGTGGTGAAGACATGCGACGCGTCTGGAACGGTACCTTGATTACTTTGAGCAACTTTTCTGGTCCGTTGACACCGCGAATGGAGAGTTTGTGCAAAAGTTGAACTGAAACTGAATGAGCCAGCTACCACGAAATAGACTCCGTTCCATACCCATCAAGCCGCTGAATCGCTTGAAGGTGCGCGGTATTCTGACGTGTGGGTTGACCTCGATGAGGACGCCCTTCGCAGTGTGGATGTACACCTGGAGCAGGCCCGCCTTGTTGAGGGGTGAATCAAGCAGCGTCAACAGACACTAGACAGGGACGAGGTGAGACGGAGAGCAGTGCAGACGCGAGTCGGACTACCTGGTGCGTGATGTCTGGACGAGCGTCGGCGATGTCCCTGCCGGTCTTGGCGAGGATGCCTTGGTGATCGTCGCAGTTCAAGAGGGTGTACTTGACGTCACCCTCTCTGCCGCCCTTTCCCTTGCCACCGCTGGTGACTCTGTACGCCTCCAAACACGCCTGCTCCAATATGACAAAGAGTCGTCGTTGGGAGGACGCCACGCCGCCCTTGGGGACGTGCGCCTGTACGGGCAACATGGACGGATTCGCAGGGCGTGGCAGCGGGTTGTGGGTCGACATCTTTCGGGACTTGGATGCGGGGAGGGGACGGGTCGGACGCTGTGGGCTGGGCTGTTGGATGGTGGGTGGGTCCGTGGGATCAATCTGCATGGTTTGCCTCTCGGAACGGTCCGAACTGGAGGCGGAGCTGGCTCTGCGTCGCAGTTGGGGTCGCTCGTCGACGGGCGTCGATTTCGGGCGCGGCGGGGGTGTCAGTTCGACCTCTGGATCGTCCTCGGCCTTGAGTAATCGGACACGGTCGAGTGCGGGGGCCGCGGTGGAGCCAGAGTGACGACGACGACGCGCTGGGATGACATCGGGGGCGATGGAATACATGACAGTAAGTTACAAAAGTGGGAAGGAAAAGGAGTGACGGGGAAAGATAAAAAGGAGTCCGATCGTCCGAGTCGACGGAAAATTTTACCAAATGTCACCTCGATCCCTCTCACACAATCATTTACTCATCATGCCCTCGTTCGCACACACACATGCCATGGGACAGGCTCGCCCAGTCGTGGATCGCGGTGATCGATAATCAAAAAAGCGTGTCCAACCCACAGTGACGTGTCGACTTGAAACAACAACACCGTTTCATGTCTCGTATTGGGCGACAACTCCGCGAGACGTAAACAAGGACCGACTTACGTTCTTGATGAGGCAACAACAATTGGAAATGAACGCTGGCAATGGAGCGCAAACGTGATATTTGAATCTGGACGAGTCATGGGGACCATTGGGGGCTAATATGTCCGATTGGTAGGTAATGCAACGATCGCGCTCGTGCGTAAGACTGACCCCCGAATGAAAACCAGGGGACGGTCAAGGATGGCGAAGTGCCTGATGCAGCTCTAAAAATGAATTACAGTAAACTCGGCCCATCAGTGTTTACCGACAAGAATCACAGGACTGTCAGTGGAAGCATCTAGGCCATGATGGATTTCATTGCGACTGAGCTGATAACGATGTTGTCGATCTTTGCTCTTTCTTCTGGGGTGGCCCCTGTAAAGTCTTTGAACACCGGTTCTTGGTCTAGCTTGTAGTGCTGATGGTGCCATCGGTATTCGGCGAGGGTTCAGGGAACGAGTATAGAAGCATACTCGCCTTCATCACCATCTCCCAGTCAGTCACCTGAGAAACGTTCGCAAGGAGGTCTAATTCCCCGTCCACGACCTTGCGCATTCTTTCCAGGATGTCTTCTCTCTCCCACGAAGCAATGTGCATGACAATGAGATCGGACATGTTGTCAGATACGCCATACCGTTTGATCGCTTCCGATATCTGGCCAAAGCCATCATGGCCGTGTCTTTCAGCGAGGCATGGAGCGACATACGTTGTTGGTCGGATTGAGACACCAGATGATCTCGGAGTGCAGCGTCTTTGTGCGCATCGTCTTGGTCGACTCGGCGAAGAGCGCCTGAACGGCGGCGGTCTGCAGATGCAGAGGGCTCGTGATCTGACCGAGCCCGATGAGCACGTCGGACGACGGGCGACACGACCCGCACTGACCAGCTTGGCGTTGATGAACGCGAAATTGACCGCATCGCGCTCCTTGTCGCCCTCGGGGCCCTGCATCGTCGCGGCCTTGACGATGCGCTCGCGTATGGCGCCCGCGTTCTTGACGTCCTTGAACTTGGCGGCAAAGACGACGGGGTAGATGAACTCGGGGCAGCGATACACCTCGACCAGTTCCATGATGACTCTGATCTAAGCGACCTGCCGCCGGCGCTACGTAGCCCTTTTCGTTGCTAACCACGCACCTCTTTTCATGCAGGCATGAACATGTTCTCGTTTCAGTCACCACTCTCCCTGGTCGTCGCCGTCTTGACCGTCCTCGCAAGGGCTGCCCCGACGACGGCCTCGAACGTGCTCACACCGCAAAATTTCAAGCAGACGATCGCACAGGGCGTATGGTGCGTCGTGACTCGAATGGTCTTTCGACCGCGCTCAACGGCTGACGTGCAGGTTCGTCGAACACTTTTCGCCCTATTGTCGCCATTGCCGCCAATTCGAGCCGACATGGAACAAAATCGTCGACCACTTTGAGAGCATGCCCGACCCGGGCGTACACCTCGCCCAGGTCAACTGCGCACTCAACGGCGGTACGTCCCCACAACCCCCAGCTCGATACCCGTACTCACGCTGACGCGCTCGACAGACTTGTGCGACGAAAACGGCGTCGCTGGCTACCCACAAATGAATCTATACCGCAACGGCGAATTCGTAGAGTCGTACGACACGGAGAGGGAGTTTTACCTCTTGGTCGAGTTTTTGCAAAAACGTGCCCAACCCGAGGGGACGTCGACAAAGAAGGACGACGACGTGCCACCACCATCATTGCCATCGACGGATCAAGAAGCCGCGCCATCACCCCCCGCGGGCCGTCTCGTCCAGAGCCCTCGCGCGGACGCAAACCCCTCCGGCACGGTCGCCTCGCTCGACGTCCAAACCTTTGACAGCTTTCTCGCAAAAGGACCCGCCTTCATCAAGTTTTTCGCGCCTTGGTAGCATCACCCACTCGTCGCTTGCCTGATTTACGCTAACACAGCCTAGGTGTGGGCACTGCAAGAAGCTGGCACCTACATGGAGCCAACTCGGTCGACGCATGCAACACAAGCTCAACGTGGCCGAAGTGGACTGCGAACAGCACAAGGCACTGTGCATGAGCCAGGGTGTCACCGGGTTTCCGATGATGTTCTACTATGCCCACGGTACGAAGACGGAGTACACCGGCGGAAGATCCTACGACCAACTCGTCTCTTTTGCTGACCAGGCTTCCAATCCGTGCGTTCCCTTACTCGTCCCGTCTCCCGCACACTCATACCTTGTCTAGAACGATGCAGGTGATCGACGCGCCAGAGTTGGAACAGGTCGTGCGCAACAACCCCGTCTTGTACCTCTTACTCCACGACGATTCCGACGACCAAGTCGTGGTATGTGTCCCATGCCTAGACGCTTCTCTCCCCCTGACATAATGCGGCGCACAGAGCCACGTCGCCAAGGGCGCACAGCTCCTCCTGGGCTCTCCACCCATCTACGTCTCCACCTCGCCCGAGCTCTTCCGCAAATACAGCGCGCAAATCCCGCCCAAGGCCCCTTCTGTGCTCCTCGCGTTCAAAGATGGCGACGCGCGGGAGCCTTTGGCTGTGTTCTCCCCCTCTTCATCGTCCTCGTCTTCGTGGTCGACGCAGTCCGGCGAGCCGTTCCACATGTGGCTGCACACGAACCGCTTCCCGTCGTCCCTCGAGCTCTCCAAGGACGTATTCCAGCAGGTGATGAATGCGCCCCATCACCCGCTGGTAGTGGTCGTCGCGACGCCCGAGGCGCAGCGCGCGACTGTGTCAGACAAGCTCGACGAGATTGCGCAAAAGTGGCGTTTGAGGGTGCGTGCGGGTGCGAGCCATGCCAGCGGTGCTGCCAATGCCGACGCGAAGACGCGCGACGTGGTGTTTACGTGGATGGACGCAGACCAGTGGGGCAAGTGGATGAAGGACATGTATGGCATCAAGGTCAAGAAGGAGCCGGTCATCGTCGTGGCAGATCACGAGGTCGGTCTGGTGTTTGTTTCGTTTTATGGTGTGCCTTGCTGATGCTTTCCTTGTCCCTTGTTTCCTTCGTCTCCTTGGTACCACACCCCTTTGCGCTCCCCCCCCCCTCCCTTCTCTTCCCTACCCCCTCGCCGCCTGGCACCCCTGGCCCAATCAGCGCCTGGTATACTACGACAAGGACGCCTCGGGCCACGCCATCCTCCTCAACTCGATCAGCATCGCCTCGACGATCGACACGATCCTCGCCGGCACCGCGCGTCCCAAGCACTCGCAGAGCGCGCTCGAGCGAGGGGCCAACGTACGCTTTTCGTTTCGTGTCGGTGTATGTCGTTGCTGACGCGTCTTTTCTCCTCCCCCGCCGTCGTTGTCGCTCGCGCACACCCGCCACGCGGACAGGCGCTCAACGAGGGGATTCTATGGCTTGAAGGCGCCATCCGTCGACACCCGTACCGTACCGGGCTCGTCGTGCTCGGGTTCGCGGGTGTCCTGGCGATGGCGCTGCGCAATGCGCTCAGAGAGGACCCTGTGGACTTGGCTGCAGAGAAGCGGTACGCCAAGGGTGGTCGGGTCGATTGAGCCCGCTTTTTTGTTGCGTGTTCCGGTCGTCGGGACGGGTGTGTATCAGGTTTGGATTTAGAGATGGGGCGTCCTATTACGTCCACCTGTGGCATCAATCATATATATATATATTGACTAGTCAACATGGAAGATCGACCATCGACATCATCGAGACTATAGCGTACTGGTATAATACAGCAGTGACAGAAAATAAAAGCAAGGTCGTTGATATACAAACTCGTGAGGATTAGTATCAGCGTTGGGAGTGTTTTTTTATGCAGACGAGGGCGTCACTTTGCCCACGTTTTTGGTTGGGGAACGGCAAATCCCTCTATGGTGGCGTGAGATGCGTATGCATGTGATGCGACATAACCAGAATGCTTCATGAGGAACGAGGATCAAGTCGACGGAGAAGACATCGCCGGGGACTCGGGCTGCGATGACGCCGTCGAGGGCGAGGGCGTCTGCCCCCATGGCGCGACTGCATCGTCGAGCATGATCCCTCGTATCCGGTTATACACCGCCTCTGGGAACTGCCTGCGGAACACGATTGAGGATCTGGTCACGCATGCTCACAAATGGGCAACACCCACCGTTGTTTCAGCCGCTCAAGCAGCGCAACGGCACGTTCCCGATCGCCGTTGCCTAATTCAGCGCGGAACATGGCTTCCCAAGTCGAGGGCTGTTAGACGGAGGACGGGACGATCAGTGACGCAATCCCAAACGACAAACTCACAGAAACTCACTTCTCTATAGCACGCCGAATCTGGCGCGACTGACATTGTCGAAGCAGCACCGCCCGACGACGACTCGTGAGGGACGTGGTTCCCCTGAGCAGCTACGCCGCTGGGCGGGTCCGCTAGCCGCTCAAACACCGCGCGCGCCTCCTCGATCGCACCCTCGGCTGCATATCCCCGGATGAGCAAGTTCGCAATGTACGCTGTCATGTGCACACCCGAGCTCTGCAGCCGCTTGACATATTCTTGGGCGAGGCCCATCCGCCGGCGTGTGACAAACACGTTGATCAGCGACTCATAGACGACTGCGTCTGGGAGTGGCGTTGGGCTGCGTTGCGAGGCTGGGTGTGCGGCGATAGAGTCGAAGATGCGCATTGCCTTGGTGATGTCTTTGAGGACGCAGCCGTAGGCGTTGATGAGTGCTGCCCAGTGACTGGCTTGCAGGCGGACGTGCCGGTGCGACTCAACCTCCTTGAATGTCGCCTCCATGGCGGCCACATCGACAGGTTCGATGGTTCCGTATGCATCAATGAGGAGCTACGACGCGTCAAATTGATACCAGAGGAAAACACAAACAGCTTACCTTGTACGTGTGTGCAGAAGGCTGCACTCTTGCCTCGGTCAACTTGTTCAGGTAAAGCAACACCTTTTCTCTATCTGGCTTGGTATGTGTGTACAATTGCATCATCGTGTTGTACGGCGGAATGCGGGGCTTGAAGTTGTGCTGACTCTCCATTTCAGCAAACAACTGCTCAGCGGCTGCGGCGTCACCGACCCGCGCGCACGCAGCAATGACAGTACCATACGTGATCGATGAGGGACGCAGCGACGTGTTGGCCTTCATCTGTTGGAAGAGCTCCAGTGCAAAGTCAGCCTTGCGCGCCTTGGCAAGCTTGGAGATGATCGTGTTGTAGAGGTACACGTTGGGCTTGGTTCCGAGCATCTGACATTCCGAGAAGAGAGCCATGGCATTCGAGGTATCGTCCGTGGTGTCCTTGACACATTCGATCAACGATCCATAGGCGTCAGGGGAGGGTACACCACCGGCAGCAGTTATCCGGCTCCGGTGCGCAAACGCGGCATCCATTTCACCGCCATGAGCATTGGCGATGATCATATTATCTTCGATCTGGAACCACGCCTGGGACTGCCACGTGGGGTTTTGGGCGACGAAAGACGAAAAGAGAACCTGCTGAGCTATGGAATATACCGATCGTGCTGCGGTGATATTGCCTGCGCGTCCGAGCCCATTGATCAACCTACCCAGCGTAGCTGGATGAGGGTAACGAGGCGATTTCCTGGAAATGGCTGCCTGAAGCACATTGTAACTGTCACCGACCGTGACCGATGGATGCGAAGGGAACCACTGGTCAATTTGTCGAGAGAGTTCCGTGTCAATGATGATCTGTGCAGGAGAGGGAGGGAATTCAGCCAAGGGCTGGGGTGGCGTATGCGTACGAGGAACATCGTTCTCTTCGTTGGTCCGTTCGGCGAGCGGTATCCTGAGACGGTTGAAAGACTGTGCGAGACCATCCAAAAATCGAGAAACCTCTCGCTCGCCGAGGTTGGCGTAGAGCACTTCCGTCAAAGCTACCTGGACTTTGCTAGACACCTGTCGAAGGTCAACACCTACGTCGCTCATGGCTTGCAGTAGTGGCATCAGGCCAGGGTATGCGGGAACCGAGGAAGAGACATCCGAGTCAGACGGTTTCACAGGGAGCGAGACCGCAGACAAAAGAATTGTCTCTAAATCCGAGACGGAAGCGAGTACCTGAGGAGCAGTCATGTACGCATGGAGAAGGGAGCGGGCAATTGCGGGTGGAGTAGGGGAACCGAGCCATGCTACGAGTGGCATCATCGACAACATCTGCGCCAGAGCATGGGTAGGAGGGGAAGTGACGGCAATGGTGTCCAAATGGCTAGACAGTAGCTTCGTTACCGACGCCTTGTACTTGGCGAGATTTCTACCAGGTTTGACAGACATGAGCCGGTCTGCGAGTCTATGGAGATGTTTACCGATAAAGTCGGCAGCGCGCATCGCTTCTTCGGCTTCGCGTATCACACGTGACTCGTCGAGCACGCGCAGGTTCGCCTCGAGAACCATGAGCGTGTCTGAGACTTTGATACCTAGACGGTCCTTTGGTGCGCAGTCAACGAGGGTGTCGTACAACCTGTTGAGGTCCACGAGATAAGCAGAGTGCTCGGATGAGGCTTCTACAAGGGCATCGAGCATGATGCCCCAGCAGACCTGGTCAGGACGGGAGGGGTTTCGGGAGGGCTCGTCGGTGTGGGTGGATGCGGCAGGTTGCTGGAGAAGACGGTCGAACCAGGACAATGCAGTTTTGATGTCAGGTTTGGGTGGACTGTGGGCAGCGTCTGACGAAGACGGGTTGCAAAAGCCGCTGATGATCGTGGTGAACGTCGACGAAGCTGGAGATGGAATGGACGCAAGGTCGCCTAGCAGGCGTGTTAGTACAGAATCAATGCTTCAAAGTGGACCGTACGGTACCTTTTTCGGGTTTCCCGCTGTCCATCATGGTCTCGAGCAGACGGAGCGCGCCGTCGGGCTGCCCAGCCTTGAAATAACCTTGAATCATCTTGTTCCAAACCCTAAGCTGGATGGGGAACTGCGGGTCGACTTGCATGACCAAACCCCGTGCACCCAGATCACGGAATTCTTTGAAGACCTCTTTGGCACCGGTGAGGTCGCCTGCGTTGACGTAGGTGGACAAAAGGTAATAGAACATGAGATCCGTGAGAGGGGGTTGAGGCCGAGCCTCGAGTTGCGCATACACGCGCATGGCGGCGTCGATGTCGGCGCGAGCTGCACAGGAACGGAGGAGCCCATGGTAAACGTGGATCGGGAAATGCGTAGCCAATGGTCTTGCAGAGTCCGATGAGGACTGAGGCACGGCGGCACAAGCACTGTCAAAGACGCGCATCGCGCTGGCGAAATTGTCCTCTGCGAGAAGTGTGGCCTTGTGCCCCTCGTCGACTTGGGATTCCTCGCCTGTGACGTCGTCAAGCTCGCCGATGGCAGTCAACTGGCGTCGCTTGGCGCGGTACGAGAGCACGTCGAGAGACTTTTGTACCTCGCGATCTCTGTCCGTGAGGCCCACGATCATGTTGACAAAAGTGCCAAGGTTGGGTGATAGGCCACGCTGGAGGACGGCGTCGTAGAGCTGTGCGACGAGGGATGCGCTGGACGCGGAACCGAGGGCAACGAGGGCACGGAGGGTATGATTGAAATCGAGGAGGGTGGGTTCGGAGTAGGACAGAGAAGGCTCATTGGAGGGGTCGATAAGCCAGCGGGCGTGCTGCAAGACGGTCTGAGTGTCTTCTTTCGACAGAGCGTGATCAAGCGCAAGCGAAAACGGAGACCAGGCGTTGACGGGACGTGGTTCGTGTTCGGGGGTGGACTCGCTCTCCTTGTTTGCGGGAGAGGCGGTATGTCGTTCGCGTAGTTGAAGCTGCACGGTGTGCAATACGCCCGTGCCATGATCGTGGAGACCAGCGGGGAGAGAAAAGGAATGACGACGAGCAAGGGTGTGGGGAGCCCTGGACGAGGCGGCACGGGGGGTGACAAAGGTAGCCTTGATGTCGTCCTTTTCGTCGTCTGCTTTGGCACCATCCTGGGTCGCCGACGAGTTTGCGTGGGTGATGGCGCGACCAGCCCCCTGTCGCACGGTGAGCGGTGTCACGGACTGGGAGGTGACACGTACGGTGTAGCCCTTGTAGAATTTACCCCCGGCGTGAAACTTGGCACCGCCTGGACCTGCGCCGGCGCCTGTGCTGCCCCAGGACGAGCCTGCGCCTGCGGCGGGGCTGGACTGGAGTACGTTTCTGAGTGCGCCGGACTGGTTCTGTACGAGTGCGACTGCACGGGAGGTGTGCAGAAAGAGGTGGTTCGCGACCTTTGGGAGCATCGAGATTACAAGTTAGTAGTATGGTAAAAGGTGCGTCGAGGACGTCGCACACGACGAGGACGAGAATCGACTTGGAGGGTTCTCTGCCTCTGACTCCCGCGCAATAAAAACCCAAACGGATGCTCGGGTAAAACCGGGACGAGATGCCGATGCCGATGCCGATGCCGATGCCGACGCCAACGCAATCACATCACCCTCCAATCCCCGCCCTCGATTTCTTCCCACGGGTGCTCCTCCGCCTCTGCTTTTTCCCAGCCCCCAAACGACGCGGCTCGCAACGGCCGCACAGCCACCCCAGCCCCGTCACACGTCTCCACCCGCACCACCGTCAACACCTGTCCCGGTGTGCACGTGACCGGGTCGATTCCCAGTCCCTGCAGCGACCCGTCAGCCAAGATCCAACACGCCCATGGCGACCCTGACCTCGTATCCAACCAGCATCCCTGGTGCAACCTCCATCTCGCGCGTCAGCTTGTCCAGCGTAACCCACCGTGCCTTCGCCATTGCCTCCACCTCGTCCACGTCCACCTCTTGTTCTGTGCCGTAGTCGAGTGAAACGTCCACTTCATTCTGCTCGAGTGAGTCTCCGCGTTCAGCGTCCAAGTCCGCCTCGACGTCCACGCTCGTCACAAACACGTTCGGTGGGAGCGACGAGCGAAGCGAGGGCGGGATCAGTCGAGGCACCATGGCTGGCGTCCCACCACCCGTAGATATACCTTCCTCGTCCCCAAATATAATTTTTGGAGGCAGCGGTCTGTTTATGAGTGACTTGAAGTTCTTGGCCTTGTTCTTGTTGCGCAGCGAGAGCGACATCAGCCCCGGGACGGCCTGTGCGTCCTCTCCCTGTACAGGGGCATCGTTGCCTCGCCCAACGGCATTTGCGCCAGACACCGGTCCACCCCCAGACTCACTCGCAGCCTCGCGCTCGTGCATCCGCTTGAGTCGTCGCCGTCGGTTCCGCGCCTGCGTCTGCGGTTTACCATACCCGGGCGGAACGAAAGTTGTCCTAGTAACACGACGTTTGTCGAAAACGGAACACGAGATCGGCTGGAAACGCGACGCACGGTTGTGCCTTTTGTTTTATGCGCCCCACCTGAGCGCGTCCCTTTACGGGGCTCTTTGCAGACGGCACCGACCACACGTCCGACTCTGACCTCGATGACGTCTCTGATGCTGACGATGACTCGGACTCGGACTCGGTGCTGGACTCTGTGTCAGACTCGGACCCAGACGACGCCGTCGAAGGGGTCCGCTTCCGCTTGCGCGAGGTCGCTTGCACACGGGGGCGTCCCGCATACAAGGTACCTTGGTCGACTGCCTGTCCGTGTCCTCGGCGCGGGGATGCGGTGGCGTCCTTGGGCGGGTCGTCGCGTGCCTCAACGCTGCACGCCACAAGTTAGGACTTGGTGTAGACATGGAACAGTAGAAACGCACGAAATTAGGTCGCCGTCTCGGACGACGGTGAGGTCGGTGTTGTCGAGTAGCTCAAAGCCATCAATGGAGAGATGTAACGCGGACGGCGAGATGTCGCGAAAGGCAGCGAGGGTAGTGCAGAGGACGGACTTGAATGTAGAGATGGTCTGGCTGTTTGCAGAGGGCTGAGCGAGAGGGAACCACGCCCTGACGGGAGGTAGCGGTGGATTCGTCGATATCCTGACCCGCATGGGTAACCAGAGAGTTTGGTGGCACTAGTGGGACTTTTAGGAGAATCACGCTGCGCAACTACGCATGGTGTAACAAGCCAGGTATTGGGTCTTGTATTATGTAGCGCAATAAACGTGAATGTGTCTACTCCAGCAGGCAAATGGGTCATACAAAGTACAGAGCTACTTTTACCCAAGCATCCGTACGGTCGTCAGATCACTGCACAGAAAGAGACGTGATCATCCACCTGTGCGTTCAAAGTTACAAAACGTACCTTGATAAATTTCGCCATGAATTTTCTGGATAAATGTCGTCTGTCAGATGGGGAACCCTCCGAGAGAATGAAGTACTCACTTGTGAAATTCTGTCCGCAAGAGATCATTGACAAACTGGCCCGATTTTTCCCTTTGATTCATCGCTTGGTTCTTGAATATGAGATCTAGCATCACTCGTGTGAGTGACTCTCCTCGCTGAAAAGCACCCGCGAAACCAACCATCGTCCCAACGCTTCTTGACCGAGAACGTCCCAGGCGCGGTCGTATTCAACCCGGACAACGACTGCTCCAGCTCCGCGGCCTGCGATGCCAACTGTTCGCGCTCCTGACGCGCCTTTTCCTCCGCCCGTTCTCGCTTAATCTTTTCGAGCTCGCGGAGGAGCTCGTCGGTGTCGTCCTCTTCCTCGCTCTCGTCCTCACTCCCACCCTCGTTGCCATCGTCGCCGTCCTGGTCCCGGTCGCCGTCCTCATTGCCCTTGCTCTTGGCCCCGCCCCAGCCCGTGCGCTCCTCCCGGTCCCCGTCCGAGTCGTCGTCGTCCCTGTCGAGCTCGAGGGCTTCCTGGAGGAGCTTCCGCCGCTTGGAAGCCTCTGCGTCCTCTGCCCCGTTTGCGTTTGCGCCGGCGGTGATCGCGCCAGCAGTCGTGCCGGCCGTGCGTCCCTCGGCCTTGCGTTTCCTGTTCCGCGCCTCTTCCTCGGCGGCGAGCAACTCGGCGCGGAGATCAAGGCGCGCGACGTCGGACGTGGATGTTTGGCCTGGTTGACTGTGTGCCGGGGTCGGCGAATGTCAGTGCATGGGTGGGCGAGCGGGGTGAGGAGGGACGTACCG
>JBBPKJ010000895.1:0-15380 GCA_038089195.1 Brasilioporus rufonigricans | reverse complement strand
TGTCATATTTTTCCATAGTGATGGTGGTGCTGGAGATGGCAGCAGATCTAAAAGTATTGGCCCAGGTAAGAGCAGCTCCTTTGGTCATGAATGAGAGAGCAAAGGCAATCTTCTTATCATCATCATCATAGATAGCTTTGTTGATGGTGAGGTAAAACATGACTGAGTTAAGCCATTGTTCGGCTTTCTGGAAATTGCCATCAAAGGCTTCGGGAGTGTTAAGATGGAGTTCAGTAGGCTTAGTTGTCATGATTGGGGTTAGTGGTATAGGACTTCTGGGAATATTAGCCAATGCAGCTAGCTAATGGGCTAGGTCTTGATCAAGTTGTTGTTCAGAAGGGAACAGCAATGGTTCATTCTGTTCAAAGATAGAAGAAGAGTTTTCTGGCTGTTCTTCTGAGTCAAAGGTGTCAAGAGGTGGAATGGAGTTGTGACAGATACTCCAAAGCCAATAGTTCAGAGGTGGGGTTTGAGGTGGAATGATGACTGGCTAGAGAGCAGTCATTCAAGGAAGTTAGTCTAGTCTTTTGTTACAGCTAGCCTGGGTAGGGTTAGATGTAGCCTTGGAGATGACTAGTCAAGGATATTGCAATGGGTTATATGCATCTGTATCTCATAGGATTACTTGAGACAACAGTTCTGCCATTGGTCTAGTGACAAGGGTGGACTAGGAAAGGTTCAAAGGATTCAATGACAGTGCTCACTCAAAGTACAGCAGAGTCTTCTAGAGTAGAGGAATGGTGTATTCCAAGGAGACTAGACTAAAGTACAAGAGCAGCAACAATACAGTTTATATAAGTACAAGTAGGATGCATGGACCAAGTTGAGGGTAGGCATGGAATGAAATGGAATGTGAGAGAAATTGGACAATCACATAAGATTAAATGACTAACAAGAATCCATGACTCAAACATGGAAAGTAAAAGATTAGTCATTGTTAAGCAAATTGTGAGAAGTTATATGTTATCAAGGATAAATGGAAAGGAAAAATAAGTAATCATAACAAAGGCATTACAAGAGTTTCATGACAATAAAGATATGATTGTGCACCATGGCATGTGGAGTACCTGGAAGATACCAAAGTTAAAGCTTCTTTAAGGTGTGGTATCAAGCATTCATCATGCCAGGGCAGTTATTCAATGGTCTGCCGATATTATGGAACATGCCCATGTCCAAGAAATCAAGGTGCCAGCTTATGCCAGCAACAATCAAAACTACTTCAGTCAAATCATATGTCACCTTGATAGGTTAGACAAGTGCTTTCAGTCAACCTTGCAACTCACATTGAGGAGCACATATCTCCTCTGGATGAGGACTCTTCCAAGGGTGGTGAGGATGACAAGGAGCATGATCCTGATCCTGAAGACCATATGCTCACCAACTACCCCACTCAAATATGTGCTATCATTGTCATATACCAGATTTACTAAGTCAAACTCTGGTCCTCTAGACACAACTCCAGACTATCTTATTCACCCCTGGACTATTCTTACTTGCTAAGTCTTGTCTTCTTTCCTCTGGACCAATTCTGCTTCTCCATACTTACATCCAGAATATGTTTCACCTTGACATCTCAGTTTCTATGTCACTCAGACATCTCCATTCCTATGTCACTCTGACAACTCTCCATTCTTGTTTTATTTTGATGCCCCATTACTCCTGTTTCACCTCTGTACCTTTGCACATTGTATGTCTACCCAATCTCATTTCTATCTTAGTAATCTGCCTCCAACTTACTATATAAGCTCTGTACTTCTGTCCTGTATACCTCAGTATGAATATCAACAGAACTTGGTGTTCTTCACCTCTGTCCATTTCCACTCTACTCTGCCTGACTGAACTTGACCCTCCTCATCTTATTTATCATCTCTCTGACTTGAGTTCTTAATAACTTGCATCTGACCTCTGACCCTCTGACCTTCTAAAATCAGGATACTGGACCTATGCAAGGTGCACCACATAAGGTGAAGCCAAGTCCCAGACCAACCAACTACAACAACTCCTGCATTCCAGAGTTACACTCAAAGCATGTCACCTAAGTTTAACAGTATATTCAAACTCCACTTGCATAAAGTCATTATGGCAACTAGAGTCACTTGCTCTCGTTCTTGTGCATTCACTGATGTGTATGATGCCATCCACACTTTCAGCAGTAGCCACAGAGGCCCAGATATTGTCAACCAATTTCAGAGTTTCTCCACTAGACATACTCCAGGCTCAGCCCCTCAGGCCCCTGCTCCACCACAATCCCCAACTCCAGGAGCCCACATCAAGGAAGTTCCTGATGGCACCAAGGTTCCTCTTCCAAGCTCACCATCACTCCATACTCCTATAGATCACACATTTCACTTTGACTCTCCAGACAATCCCCTGAGCCACCCCAGAGATGACCCATCTGATGGTGATATCCCTGATGATGAGTTTAACCCCTCCTTGGATGAAGAGCCAGTTCCATGCAGCACATTTTGCAACTTAGCTAGCACCATTCAAAGCTTAGCTTGCTCCACTCATTGCAAACCTGAGCATACACAACAGACCAAAGTCTGGGAACTGGACCAATTTGATGGAACTGACCCCTGCAAACTTGGGGTTTTCCTAGTCCAATGCAAACTCAACTTTCAAGACTGCTCCAAAGCTTTCACTACCAACCATACTAAAGTTACCTGTGCCCAGTCTTACTTTAAGGGTATGGCATTGGAATGGTTCAAACTGGACCTCCTTCAGATGGAAGATCCAGCACTCCACCTGATCTGGATGGACAACTACAAGGAGTTTGTCCTGGAGCTCCAGACTAATTTTGGACTGCATAACCCCATCAGAGATGCAGAGCATCAGCTTGACAACCTGAATATGAAGGATGGTCAAAAGATCAACAGGTATGTTGTCAGGTTTAATAGGATTGCATTCCAAGTCCAGAGTTACAGAGAAGATTCCATCCAGCATCATTTCTATAACAGACTTCCAGACCATATCAAGGATGAGATCTCACATGTTGGAAAACCCCCTACCCTTGCTGAACTCCACCAACTCACACAAGCTATCAGTGCATATTACTGGGAGTGTAAATCAGAGGTTAGTTGTCAGGCAAAATCCTCTAACAACAATGCCTCAAAGACCTCCAACAAAACCTCCACTCTGTCTGGCAACTCCACTAGCACCTCCAGCTCCAAGGAGTTGAAGGATAAGTCTAATAACAATAATTCCAAGTTGTCTAACTCTAGCAATTCCACCAAAATGTCCACTACACTGAAGTCAGACTTGTCTTCCAAGCTTGGCAAGGATGGCAAACTTACTCCCAAGGAACATAAGTGGTGTTTTGACAACAAGCTTTGCATAATCTGCACTGGAGATGACCATATGGCCAAGAATTGTACAAAGGCCATGCAAAATGCAACCAAGGGACATATCACTAAGACAGCAACTCTGGAAGCTAAACCAGAAGCCTCCACTCCAGAGGTGAAAAAATAAGCAGCAGCCTCCATGACTCTGCATGAACTGGAGGCTGCATTGACTCCTTTTGTGCATCAAAGAAGATCTGACTAAATGCATCTGCTCTTTTAGACCCACAATTCCTTATGCCCTCCATTTCCCTTTTGTCCCATGAAATCTCACCTTTCCCAGCTCTTCTAGATTCTTGATCCTCCAATTGCTTCATAGATTCTGTCTTTGTGAGCTAGCATGGTCTTTCGACCTACCCCATTCCTCTACTTCAACTCTAACTCTTTGATGGTCCCTCCAATACTACCATTTCCAAAGCCATCAACCTCTCTGTCCATTTCAAAACTGGTGACACCACTCTGACAACATTTGATGTTACTCTGCTGGATGGATCCTGTCCTCTTGTCCTGGGACACAACTGGCTGATCTGCTACAATCAATTGATTGACTGGGCTTCTAGCAGTATCTTGTTCCAGACATCAGAGCAGTTTGTGCCAGCCCTAAGCTTGCCTCTGCAGCCTCCAGCCTCTTTGCCTCTGGCTGACTCCATCTCCTCTAGTCTACCACATTTTTCTGATTGCAAGGCCCCCCATATAGTGCTCATTAGTGCTCCAGCCTTCACACTTGCTTGCTATCTTGAAGGCTCTATACAATTTAGCATATGCATTTGCCCTCTGGAAAGCAAACTCTGTTTCACTGCCACTTCCCCTCCTGATCCAGTCCACCTCTCTGGTGTTCCCCTGGAATACCACAATTTCACAGACATTTTTAGCAAAAGCAAGGCTTCCACTCTTGCTCCACATCATGATTTTGATCTTAAAATTGACTTGGAGAAAGGCACCTCACCTCCAATAGGCACCACCTACTCCCTTTTGTCTTCCAAAGTTAAGTCTCTCTGGACCTTTCTTGATGAGCATCTAGCCATGGGATTCATCCATCTGTCATCCTCCACTCATGCAGCCCCCATCCTTTTCATCTGTAAGAAAGATGGTTCACTCTGCCTCTGCATAGACTACCAAGGAATCAATAGGATCACAAAGAAAGACCACTACCCCCTTCCCCATATATCTGACCTCCTTGACACTCCAAGCTGCACCAAAATCTATAACAGATTCAACCTCCACCATGCATACCACTTGGCCTGCATCACTGATGGTGACAAATTGAAAATCTCCTTCCAGACACACTATGGTTCATACAAGTGGCTTGTCATGCCATTTGGACTGACCAATGCACCTGTGGCTTTTCAGCAGTTTATCAATTCTATCTTTGATGATCTTCTTGATGTCTCTGTGATTGTCTACTTGGATGATATCCTGATCTTCTTTGCTGACAAGACATTTCATAAGGAGTATGTCTGTGAAGTCCTCCAACAACTCTGGAAACACAGCCTTTATGCTAAGCCAGAGGAATGCAAATTCCATGCTGACTCCACAGAGTATCTTGGATATCAACTCTCACCCTCCAGGCTCACCATATCCAATAACAAGATCAAGGCTATTCTTGATTGGCCAGAGCCTTAGAAAGTCTGAGATATTCAATCCTTCCTTGGTTTTGCTAACTTCCACTGCTGTTTCATCCATGACTATTCCAGTCTCATAATCCCACTCACCTATCTTATCCATAAGGGTATTCCCTGGGACTTCAACAACTCCTGTTGTTCCACCTTCCATCACCTGAAAGAGACATTCACCTTCACTCCAATCCTCATCCATTGGATTCCTGATGCTCTGCTAATCATTGAGACTAATGCCTCCAATTATGCAATTGCTGGTACTCTTTTCCTCTGATCTCCAGATGAGGAAGTTCAGCCTGTAGTCTTCTATTTTCACACTCTCACAGCTCTGGAACTCAATTATGACACCCATGACAAGGAATTGCTAGCCATTCATGAGTTCTTCCAGACTTGGCAGCATTACCTCAAAGGCTCTGGTATGCCTATTGATGTCATGACTGACCACAAGAACCTGGAATATTTCTCCACTAGTAACCTCTCCAGAGTTAGCCAAGCTCTTCCTACTGAACCAGACCTTGGAACAGTACCCCCAGATCTATTGTAACTACCAGCAAGATAACTGGTCCAAACTCCTTCTGCTCATGGAGTTTGCATACAACAATGCTCCAAATGCTACCACTGGTCTCTCTCCATTCTTCACCAATAAAGATTACCACTCCAATCTTGCCATTCATCCTGAACATGACCTTATCTCTGCTTGAGCCTATGAATACTCCATAGACCTGGATTCCCTTCACCTATCCCTCCATGAAGAGATAGCCATAGCCCAGAAACAATATCAAGGACCAGCAGATGCTAAATGAACTCTGGCACTGGACTTGCAGATTGACCAAGTATTCATCAAAGCCAAGTATGTACTTCCATTCTACCGAACTCTCTAAAAAACTCTCCAAGAAAAACCTTGGTCCATATTCTATCATCACTCAGGCAGGCTCACTCTCCTTCACCCTCCATCTTCCCAAAAACATGAAATCTATTCATTCCATCTTCCATATCTCTCAGTTAGAACCAGCTGTCCCCAACACAATTCCAAACCATATTCAGCCATCTCTGCCTCCAGTGGAAGTCAACAGAGAACCAGAGTATGAGATCTCTGTCACATCCATGCATCCTATCCATTCTCCGACCCCCCTGGCCCCTCCTCCAACCATCTCCAACCATCTCCAGTCATCTCCATCCCCTCAGTCCTCCTCCTCCTCATGCCTGGAGGTCTGTATCTCTAATCAGACCAATGCTGGGACACTTGGAAGCACCCAGACCCTTATCTGTTTTAGTATATCCTTGTATTCTGACCCTTCTCCATTCCTCACTTACATGTTTGACACTTCCAACCCTTCTGCTTACTCATTACTTCATGTCCTTGTTCTACTTCTGTTACTCCATATCTTACTCTGTTCATATTTAAGGACATCTCCTGTATCTGTTCCTGTAGCTCAAATATTGACTCTGACACACTCCTATTCCTGTCTGGCTTCCTCCATCCGCTTCTCCTCCTGTTGGAGCTCTGTCCCTCTGAAATACAAGGACATGGGCCTGCTCAAGGGTGCAACACATAAGTCCTGCACCAACATCCTTACTGCATTCCCCCAACTCCAACACCTCCACTCTGGACTTTGCATCCATCTCCATCAACTTTCCCATGATGTCTGCTTAAAGCCCCTCTAACTCAAGCCAGACTTTGACCAGAGTTCCTGGTCTTAACAGTATATTTGAGCTCCCTCTTGAGCAGGTTCTCCATTCATTGATTTTCTAACCCTTCTGTTTCCTCTGTCACTATTTTTATGTCCTCAGCCTAACACCTGCAGTCATGAAGATGCCCTGTGATCTGCCTTTAGCAGCTCTCACACCATCCTCATAATGACTCACCTCTGATTTCCTCTAGTTCCACTTCTGGACATTCAAGTCATCCTCCAGAACCTCCAAACAATCTCTGACCTCAGAATCCACCTTTATTCCTTTCTGCACCTCAGGACCACAAGTCCTATGGTAATTCTGTTCATTTTCTGTCAACTCCAGTCAGTTCTGGACATTATGGTAATGGTCCTCTTCTTAGGACCCTCCTCCATCCTTTTCCTTCTTTTCTTTTCTTTCCTCCCTTCTTATGACTCCTGTTATGATCTCTGTGCCTAAGGACCTTAAGTTCAATAGTAACTCTGTTCCTCTGCTTACCAACTCTGGCAAGTCCAGACAACTGGTATGGGCTCCTTGTAGCCTCCTTCTTTTCCTCTTTTCCTTCTTTCTGCTTTCCATTGCCTTCTGGCAACATTTGTGCAACTGGGTACTCTGTCAATGAGTGTCCTAGCCCACCTCCAGAGTTGTGTTTTTGAGTATTGGTCACTCCAGCCACTCCAAACTCCAGCTCAGCCTCCTTGAGGCATTTCTCCTTGTTCCTCTGTTTTCCCATTTCCTCTGTTCTTCTTGTTTCTAGACCTGGGAGTTGTGTCACCCTTGTCTGGGCTCCATTTCAGAAGCACCCCAGACACATCTGCTCATTTCCTCATGACTTCCTCTGCCTCCATTTCTTCCTCAGTTTTACTTCTGTTCATTGTTTTTACCAACTCCAATGATCTCTGGACCCTTCCAGACCTCTGTTTCTACTTCTTCTTCATATCCTCCATTCCCATCCTAGACAGGACTGTTAACCCTGATGGTTTTCAGTCCTTTCTGGACCACTGTCTTCACTCCTCTGTATATCCTCTATTTAACCTTTTGTCCAGACTGTCATCTCTAGTGGTCTCTGGTCCATTTCAGACCACCACCATCCTCTTTTTACCTTTGGGGAATCTGTCAAGTCCAATATCTCCAGTCCAAGTCTGACTAGAGTTCATAGGCTAGAAGGGCAGTGAGCACAGAGGTGGACTGGAGGTCTGAGTGGAGGAGGAGTGGAAGGTACTTGGAGACAAGGACTTGGCACAGGACTTATGTGTTGTGCCCTTGCATAGGTCTGTCCTCTAACAGAGGTCAGAGGTTGAAGCAGAGGTTCCAGGTAGGAGGAGCTACCAGGAGTAAGGAGACTAAATAGGGGGGTGAGCAGAGTCAGATGAGGAGAGAAGGAGAGACTTAGTTGATATTCATACTAGGATTACAGGAGAGTGAAGGAGGTCCTTAAATAATATTCGAGTAAGGTATGGAGGTATGGAAACAGAACAAGGATCAATTCAAAAGTAAGCAGAAGGGTCAAAAGAACAAGGATATACAAATGTGAAATAGGGTCCAAGTGCTACCAAGCAAGTCCAAGTGTGGTATGAACTCCAGATGGAACTCCAAGGAATGAGAGGGATTGTTTTGAGCAGAGGTGGCCAGAGATGGCTGGAGGTGGCACTTTTTGATGTTGAAGAAATGGGATATGACAGAATCCACCTCTAGGCCTTCATGCCAACCTCCTTTTGGGTTCACTGATGTTTGTTTAGTTCAGGACATCACTGCTCACCATATAATGGTCCATTGATCAACTTGGTATTAAGTAGCAGCACTTCATCTAATGCTCTTACAGATTGAATGCCAAAAACCTCCACACTCCAGGACTCCATTTCCAAAGATACCATCCTGGAAGTTGCACCTCGATTCACCCAAGGTCCTCAGACCTTTCAGGTCCAGTCCTGTAGACCTCAACTGGTTTAAATCTGGTCACCTTCCTGCTATAAGGGACTGTCTCCTACTTCTGCCTTTCTTCCTTCTCTGCACTCCTTCCTTGTTTAAATCCATAACTCCAGCCTACCCTGTTAAACTCAGGCAACATGCTCTGAGTGTCCAAATTTCAGAGGTTGGAGGGTCAGAGGTCAGATGAGAGTTACTAAGAACTCAAGTTAGAGAGATGATGAACAAGATGAGGAGAGTCAAGTTCAGTTGGATGGAGTAGAGCAGAAATGGATGGAGGTGGATAATGTCAAGTTCTGTTGATATTCAGACTGAGGTATATGTATAGGACAGGAGTACAGAGATTATATAGTAAGTTGGAGGTGGATTACTAAGATGGAAATGAGATTGGGTAGGCATACAATGTGCAAAGGTACAGAGATAAAACAGGAGTAACAGAGTGTCAAGATGAAACAAGAATGGAGAGATGTCAGAGTTACATAGGAATGGAGATGTCAAGATGATGTAGGAACAGAGATGTCAAGGTGAGACAAATTTGGAAGTAAGTATGGAAGAGCAGAATTGGTCCAGAGGAAAGAAGACAAGACTTAGCAAGTAAGAATAGTCCAGAGGACTAGAGTTTGACTTGGTGAATCTGGTATATGACAACTCCAGTCTACTCTGGTTTACTCCAACCCAATTCCATCTCTTACTTCATTTTTATTTACCTCTGACATTGGGATTGATTGGAGTTCTAGGAATGCTCCAGAGTTCACTGATTTTCACCAGGAGACCATTAAACACTCCTGTTTTCATTATATCACTCCGCTTCTATCTCCAGAACCTTCACTAGGTTCACATCTCTTCACCTTCAACCTTTGATTCTCCTTTCTTCATCTCTGAACATTTTGTTTTGATTATTTCTTTGTGCTTCTCTTCTTCTGTTTCTCATTCTCTGGGCACTCTTGTGCTCCATTATTACTCTGCTTCCACCTGCAAGTCCTCCTTTGGAGGCTTATTATTCTCTCTGTTCCTTTCCATGTCAATACCTCTGAAGTTCCTAATTCTTTTCTGTTTTCATTATTTCTGTCCTCCTTGGGGCCTCAAGGGCTTGGCCTTGATGGGGGGAGCACTGTCACACCTTGACACTTTCTGTGCCTCCTCTAGCCACCCTTTGATCACCTCCACTCACTCCTATTATCTCTGTTCTTTCTCTGAACATTCTGTACTTTACCTCCTTAACTCTGACCTCTCCTTGGGGATCACCTTTGTCTACTTCTGTCTTCTCCATCTTTTCCTCCAGACATTCTCTGCTTATTCTCTGCAACTCCGACCCCCTTTTGGGACCTCTCTGACCCTTGGTTTAATCACCTTCTGTCCTTCCTCTGGCCCTCCTCTGAGCACTCTGTCCCTACTTTTGCATCTCCAAACTTCTTCCTGTTTCTCCTCCTCTATCCCTGTGGCTCCCAGACCACTCCAACCCCTTTTGGATCACTCTGTTTTTTCCCTTGTTCCTCTCCAGACCTTGCATTCTTCCTCTGGACATTTTGTATCTCACCTCCATTTATTCCTCCAACCCCTCTTAGGGGACCTCTGATGCTATCTTTTGGGCTTTCCTCTTCTCCTCCTTTGCCATTCCTTCTTCTAGGGATCTCTGTTTCTTCCTCCAACCCTCTTCAGGGACCTCTGACATTGTTTCTAAGTCTTGTCTCTTTTCCTCTGACTCCCCTCCAGAGTTCTCTGCTTTTCTATTCTATCCTATTCTACTCATCCTTTGGACACCTCCTTGCCTCCAATCCTTTCTGGGGCCATTCTTCTGTTCTCCATTTTCCTCCAGACTTAATAGTATGTTCTGTTCTTACTCTCTGTCTCTCTTTTCTCCTTTGTTTCCTTCTCCATCTTCTTCTCTGCGACTCTCCTAGTCACTCCGACCTTCTCTGAGGACCTCTGTTTCTCCTATTTGTTTCTGCTCTCTGTCCATACTTTTGCTCCTCTCTCAGTTCCTTTGTTCCAGTCCCTTTGTCCTTCACAGTATATTTCTGTCCTTGCACTCTGTTTCCATTCTGTCTCTATCTCCTCTGCCTCAGTTTCCATTCTATTTATATATCTTCCATTTTCCTCTGTTTTTTCCTCCAGCACTCCAGCTTCCACCCTCCACACCTCTGCTACCACCTTGCACACCTTGCCTATGTCCAGCAAATCATTCCCTTCTTGTGCTTATGCTTCTTCTACATACTCCAGACCTGCTGCTCTGCCTAATGCCCCCTTCATCCACACTCCATTTCCAGTCATCAGGAGTTGCACCTGATAGTGTCACCTCCTTGACTTTTCTCCAATTTGGGCTATTCTTCTCTGCACAGGTCACCTCAGTGGTACAGTACAGTACGGCATATTGCATAGAGTCGGGGCCATCAAAAACCTATGCATTATCACGGGTATGCAATATGGGATAGCATGACTTTTGTGACATAACTGTCACGTCGGGTGACATAGTCACATCACAAGGGTTCTATGCTATCATCGCAGGTTCTGTGAGGCATAAAATACCTATCGAGCGTCGTCTGCCTTGCATTGCTCGTCTCCTGCTTCCTCAGGTGACCATGTGCATGACACAGTTGTTTAGCTAAGTCCAAATCCTCAGCACCCTCACCATATTTGACCAATGCCTTTTCCAGGTGCTTGCACATGACTATTGCCTCCTTTCTTGAAATGCATGGTGGTGCATCATCCATGTCCTCTTCATCCAAGTCAGGCTCAACAACCTCACCACTTTCCAGAGCCATTTCCTTTTGCATGATCTCCAAGATCTCCTCCTTGCCCTTTTCACCATCTGAAAAAAGGTGTAGTTCACGCACCTCGGCCTCCTTGGGTGGATCGATCAACTCATCGGCAGTTGGTGTGGGACCGAAGACCCAGTTTTGTGCTTTGAGGTGTGTAACTGACTCAATAAGCTCCTCTTCTGTGGTTTTGAGCTGTGGCAGTTCCTTTGGACAGTGTGAAATCTGAATTGTGAGTCCTGGTCGACTCATTGCAGCCTGTTTAAGTGGCTCAATCGCTGCAAGCGCTACCTCAGAATCCCCTTCAGCACCCATCACAGCCTGAAGGGCTGGTTCCCAGTCAGCCTCAATAAAATGGTTTCCAAGGTGCACCTCGAGGCAACGCTGCACGCCCGGTAATGTTAGGTCTGTTGTTGCAAATTCATGCACAATTTTCCATGCAAGAAGATCGGCATGGGGTCGGGTTGATTGAGATGATGATGGCAAATGAATGAGCGCATCAGGATCGATACTGTCAGCGCTGAAATAAAAAAATGAGTCGATGTTCATATGAAATATACTTGCTTATGGCTGGATACATGTATGATTCCAACATCTTTGAATGGTCTCTGTAGTCACAGCAGCCCAGATGTCTCGAGCCATATTCATTGCACTGGTAAGATCTATTTTATAAATATCTTTTTCTCTGGTGTCATCTAGCATGATTGCCTGCCTACTAAAGTCACGTCGATATAGTGCCTTGAAGGTCTGGATGATTCTGCCATCACAAGGTTGTACAAATGGAGTCATGTTGGGCTCAAAGTACTCGAGTTGGATGTTTGATGGCTCATAGAGTATCAAGTGTCCCAAAAAGTTGTCCATCAATAAAATGATGTGGCGGCCTTGTTGTTTCATCTTGAGATCAAGTTTCTTAACCCATCTGACTATTTTATCAGAGACTGTCAATAAATAAACAATAAATTTACTCTTCAAAAAGTTCTGATGTCATCCATGCTTTCATATTGCTACGGTAATAGAATCCATGTTCCTCTGGTGATTTCTTTTTGAAGCACCATGGCTTTGCAGACTTTCCAATGAAAAATAGGTCAAGTTTTTCTGTGCCATCTGCATTGCAAGCAATGGCAATGGTGATATGAAATCTCTCTTTCTTTTTCCCACTTAGCTGTTTTGTTGCAAGCCCTCAGTCAGCCGGAGAGCTGGACATAAATTTCAATAGCATGCACTTAGATAACCAAAGAACTTACTAGGAGTTAAATGCTATTTCATCTACATTAAAACGATCTTGTGGGGCATAGCTAGTGAGAACCTGCTGAATACACAATCTTTCGGCTTGGACAGCTTCTTGATCGACCGAAGCAGCTTCTTCATGTTGACGAATTGCATGAAGTTTGTAAGTTTTACAGAAAGAGTGTATCCAGCCATCACCAGAGAGCCTTTCAGCTTCAGGAACTCCAGCTTTTTCCTCTAATTGCCTCCACTTTTCCTTAAGCATTGGACCTGAGACCATCTCTCTCTTTTGCTCTATATGGTATACCCAGAGGACAAGTGCACGCTCAATATCTGGCCTAGCAACTTTGTGTGGCTTCTTTGATGATAAAGCAGAGGGGTTGTCATTGACACGTTCCTCCATTTTGGGACACGCTTGCAGTTTGCGTGACAATGTCAACTGAGTAAAGATGAGGGTGCCTTCAGGGCATGTTTGAAAGTGTTTCACAATGTTGCTTTGCAGAGTGTCTGGATGCAAATCAACATAGAAATACACCAAAAGCCAATCCGCCAGTGTAAGGTGCTGGCATGATTTTTGTGGTGGGGCATTTGTACTGGATGCATCAGTAAGCTTCTGCCGTTTCACTGATGAATGATCAGCTGGCTTATCTGGCTTCTGCTTCACATCAACCATAGTCAAGGTCATGCTGGGAGAGTTCTCATTGATGTGAAAACTTCAATTATGACACATTTCAAGAAGCTTCATCTAGTCTTACTTGCCCTTAAGCCCCCGCCATAATGCATAATCACATCTCAACCCTATGCAATATCCATTATGCAAAAAATTGTTCATTTTGACTGGTCCTGACTTGGGACCCCCCAAAAAGCTATGCAATATGGCGGTTATGCAATATGAGCTAATGCAATATGCCGTACTGTACTGTAGTACTACAGTCACTGGTTCCAATATCTCATCTCCTCTGCTCTACATGGCATTCCTCTGGACTGGGCCTTAGTAAGCACCTCCATATCCTCTGTTTTTGATGTGTCCTCCCCAATGGGGCTTGATGGCCTTCATGGATTGGCTCCACACCACACTCTCTGCTTGCTAAAGGCCTGGAGGGCTTACCCATGAAAGAGGGGCACTGTCACATCCATGCATCCTATCCATTCTCCGACCCCCCTGGCCCCTCCTCTGACCATCTCCAACCATCTCTGGTCATCTCTGCCCCCTCAGTCCTCCTCCTCCTCCTCATGCCTGGAGTTCCATATCTCCAATCAGACCAATGCTGGAACACTTGGAAGCACCCAAACCCTTATCTGTTTTAGTATATTCTTGTATTCTGACCCTTCTCTATTCCTCACTTACATGTTTGACACTTCTGACCCTTCTGCTTACATATTACTTCATGTCCTTGTTCTACTTCTGTTATTCCATACCTTACTCCATTTGTATTTAAGGATATCTCCTGTATCTGTTCCTATAGCTCAAATATCAACTCTGACATACTCCTATTTCTATCTGACTTCCTCCATCCACTCCTCCTCCTGTCGGTGCTCTGTCCCTCTGAAATACAAGGACACAGGCCTTCTCAAGGGCATGACACATAAGTCCTGCACCAATGTCCTCACTGTGTTCCCCCAACTCCAACACCTCCACTCCAGACTTTGCATCCACCTCCATCAACTTTCCCACAATATCCACTTAAAGCCCCTCTAACTCTGGCTGGACTTGGACCAAAGTTCTTGGTCTTAACAATCTCTAAGATCCTTGACTCTAAGATAGATTGGAGATGCTGGAATTGCAAGTTGTTATACTTGGTATGATGGTCTGGCTATGAGGATACTGATGAAGAAACTTCATGGCTTCTAGCCACTGAGCTTAGTCATGCCTCCAAACTTGTTGAACAATTCCACCTCTGGTATCCAGACAAGCCCAGACTTCACTCTGCTTGATCTGAGGATCAACTTGTTCACAAGACTTTTCTATTTACAGAGGCAACAACACTATCTACACTTCCATATCATCCTCCTCATCAACCTCTGCTTCTCCAGTCTCCTCCAACTCCTTCACCCACTGCTCTGCCAGCAACCTCAGTTCCTCCACTAAGCTCCTCCACATATCTTTTTCACAACTCCTCCTTTAACCCTGCCAGCTTCTCCACTGCTTCTGCCACCTCCATCTTCTCCACTTCATTTGTATCATCCAGCTCTCCTACCTCCAACTCCTCCCCTCCATAAATCTCCTCAGCCTTGAGCTGGACCAGGCCAACCAGCATCTCATATTGGATCTTGAACCTGGCTGTTACCATGCTCTAGACCAGCTGCACCACACCCACCAGCTGGCAGACCTGATCTGTCAACTCACCCAGTGCACCTGCCAGTGCTTCCTCCACACTTGCTTGCCTCTCCAAGGTATCCACCCCCACTATCTCTGTCTGCACTCATTTCTTTGACTTTTTCCTCTTCTTTTCTTCTGCTTCTTCCTCTGTTTCCTCTGTTTCCTCTGCCTTCTGCTTTCAAATCCTCTATTCCAGCTTTTCCTTCCAAGCCCAATCATACCTCACCTTCATCTCCTTGCATGCCACACATGTGGTGGACTTACAGTGACTTTCAAAACTGGCCCAATGTTTGATCCAAATCCAATGCATGAAGTACACTGCAATCATATGAATGAATTAGACCTCCCTTTGGTGGAACATATTGTAGTATGGACGCTTGGCTACACCTTCACCCCTTACATCACGTGGTTCCATTCAGACACTGCCAAGATATGACCATTACAAAATGGACACCTCATTGGGCCAGTTTTGTCACTTTTTATTTGGAGATTGAAATCACTATCAAATCAAGCTATATTTAGCTCT
>JBBPKJ010000894.1:0-15385 GCA_038089195.1 Brasilioporus rufonigricans | reverse complement strand
GATCGCGGAGATCACGAAGCCACGGATGTACAAAGACGAGATTCCGGGGCTTCTTCAATGGCATCGTATCCACAGTTCTAAACTCCACCTTGCCGAGTAATGGGACAGTTGCCCGATAAAGATTCCCTTGACTGCCGCCTAACTCTTGCACACTGAGCCTTGTGACGGAGAACAAAATACATGGGAGTCGTAGACGACGATTAAAGAAGGTTGCTCGAGGGAGTCGCGTGAATTGGTTCCAGAAGGGAAGGGCATCTTCCTGTGTTACCATTCCAGCACGTAATTGTTCTACACAAGTATCGAGTTCGTCGACCTCCATGGGTGGGGAATTAAATGGTGTCTGGCTGTAGACAGCGAGAGAGTTGGGAAGAGTGGAGTTGTAGGGTAATGATTTCCCGGACCACGCAATGACAGTTACATCTCCCGTGCGATCAACGATGTTCTCTAAAAGCTCGCCAAGCACAGTTTTCCCAAGACCGTATTGAGGCCTGATATTGCTAGAGAATATCCCAATCAAGGAGTAAGCGATATCCTCTACTCTCGATGCATTGCGTTTCGATGCCAAACGGAGCTTCTCTCGCACTCCCAAGTCCTCTGGATGGAAGCTGGTTATGGTCTCTGGCGTAACTCCCATAGCCTGAGCGAGTTCTTGCTTGATCAAAGGAGATTCCTTGTGGTTGCGATGGGTGTCATCCAGATACAGTTTCCAATCCCGTGTATAGAACCGGACGACCTTCGATGCGAGAAGTTCCTGTAGGGTCCAGGCGCGAGTCATCCATAGGATCCTCATCAGGGCGCCAGGTTCCGCCGAGGACAGGACGTCTGCAAGATAAACGATAGTTTCGGCTGCTTCCTCGTACCACGTATACATGGACGTCAAGGACTGGCTCAATATGGAGCTCGTGGTCTTGTCTATGCAACATGTATCTGACCACGCCCACCGGTGGCCATCCTCGCGGGATGTTGTACAGAATTGGCGGAGTTTCTTGTTTAGCGCCGAATGACCTAGACTCCAAACTGAATCTACTACATTGACGTCCTGGAACGTCGGTTCCCTCCCTTCCCATGTGTGGGAAAGCATCACCCACTGGAAGTATTTCGCGACAGCTTGACGAATGTGCGGGTGGTCCAGTTCTGTGAATGCAATCTCCAGGACGAGTTTCTTGAACGGCGTTTCCGATTTGAACAGCTGAACCCGCTCATCTGGGTCACATAGTCGGCCTGTCGTGAGGTCGATAAGGACAATTGGACAGAAGTGGAAGATTTCGTAAATAACGGTATTGATAGTGTCGATTGCATCGCGAGGATTGACATAGTTTTCTCGTAGTTCTGACAAACATGGTCGATACATGGTCGCGGGAGTGAATTGGAAAATACGTACTGCGTATTTCTTCGTCCTGGGACTGCTCAATGATTGAAATCATGCGGAGGAGGGCATTGTTCGCCTCAACATAATTTTCCAGGCCGCGAAGTGCCATACACTTCCTTTCGTACCCAAGATACGATGACTCGTCCAGCTTGATCACCTACATATGACCGTACAGGAATGATGCGTGAGTGAGCTATAGTCAAATATGACACAGTGCACACACCTCATCCGCATCCGCCAGGGCATCTTCCCACAACCCTTTTAAGGCTCGCGCTTTGCTACGTTTCACGAAGATATTTATTGGATCGGAAGGTTTGAGAGATAGCACAGAAGAGTAGCGAGCAGTCGCTTCTTCATGTTTCCCAGAGTCGAGCGCCGCATCGCCAAGCCCTTGAAGCGCGTCAATGCAGTTCTTCTTGAGAACTGAAAAGTATGTTAACTGGGTTGACAAAATTCTCATGTCGATACCCACCCATAATCCGCTCTATTGTTACTTTGCTCATCTCCTCTCCAAATGTATCGAGCATCTGGATAAGCACCTCCGCAGCATCCTCCGTATGACCCGCAGCAAGACGAGCTTCACAACGATATAGGTAGGTCGTAACCTGGAGCCTATCGAAAGTCCATCCAAATATCTTACCACATGAGTTAGTATATATCATAATATCGTTCCTAGAAGTAACATACAATTGATATGGTCTCCAGGTAACGACCAGTGCAGGACGTGGTAAGACTTCGACTCCGTTCAAGCGATTCTAACGCACGTCCATAGTCACCTTGGATCAGGTACATTTTCCCAAGGACCTAGGGCGAAAAGAGTATAGGCGTGCCCGTAGTCGAGTATGACATAACATACTTGGATACAGCAGTAAACTGTCTCATCGTCCCTCAAAGTGGCGATCAAGTCATTGATGCGTGACATCGCGTCGCAATATCTCCCGGCCATGAACAAAATGATGGCCTAGGCAGCATAGATGTTCAGTTGTCTTAGAAATCTGCCAATTGTACGGAGCACGAACCTTTATGAGGAGCAGCAAAGTACTCTCGTTCGAATCACAGCTCCCGAAGGCCAGGTCGAACACCCGCATTGCTTCTTCCCATTCACCGTTACCAGCTTGTGATAGAGCCTTGGCAATATACCCCATAGTAGATGGTCGAACGTCGATGGACTTGAGATGAGGATGAGGGGACGTAAACGCGTAGCAAGGAGTCTAAATTCACCTTTTGGGCATACTGGTACGCAGCACCCCAGTTCTTTGAACGTGCCTCCAGGAAGGCGTTATGAGCAAGTGCGTTATGGATGTCACCCGAGGAAACTGAAGAGTCGCCTTCCAAGATGAGCTTATCTGTGTCAATGGAACACTCCGACATCCATTGTTGGAAAGCGCCAATACCAAGAGTCAACGACTGCGCACCGTAGCGCATCGTCTGTGTGTCCCTCTTGAGCTTCTCGTTTTCCTGACGTAAAATGGTGATCTGCCTTGTCTTCTCGGCATTGGACCGCTCCAACTGAGTAACTTTGGCGGTGAGGGTAGTGATGGAATGCTCCATCTCTTCGATCGATGACGTCCTGCTTCCCAACTCTTTACGCGCAGAACCGAGCCGCGCTGACATGGTGTCAAGGCGCTCTCGTAGTTCGTCGTTTTCAGTGGAAGCTGAGGAGAGATCGCGGCGAAGCAAAACGTTGTCTTTGCGTAGAGCGATGATTTGCTGTCCCTTCGCAGCATCTTCGCCCGTGATAAAGGTAATATTGCGATCCTTCTCGCCACATAGCGACAGGGTCACCTGCAGCAGACGGCGGACAGAGATAAAATCTCTCGATAAATCGTCACAGTCCCGCTGAAGCTTGGTCATCTGGGCAGATGTATTGGACAGGTCTAGGGAGAGCCGATCCAGATCCGTCTTCAAGTTGCTGATATGGTCTTTATTCCAGAAAACAGTGTCCTTCCACCGTTCAATTTTGTCGGTGATCGTGGTGATCGTGGTAGTAACGGTGGTGATAGTGGAGGTGATGGCGGAAGTTAGATTGTCGCCTGATTGTGCAGGTTCTGGTTGGTTGGCCTCGTAAAAGCCGAGCTGGATCTTGAGGATGGCGATTTCAGAATCTGAGGCGGACACCCTTCGCGCAAGCTCCTCGTTTTCCATTTGAAAAGCGTTAAACCGCTCTTCATAGGCAATCTCTCACCTCTGATGTTCCTCAACTCGAGCCTTCAGGATGACGAGCATATGATCCGTCTCCTGGCGGTGACGGCTCTGTATCTCAAACAACAAATTTTCAATCGCGGCGGACGATTTCGACAGCACCGCGGATTGCTGAGTTTCGACCGACGTTGATGTGGCGGAAACCTCACGAGAGCCACTGTCAGAGTAAAATGACGCCTTCTTTTGTTGTCCATCTTGAGAGTGGAACTGCGTTCGGTATCGCCCCTGGCTAGCAATACTTTGGGAAGTGGATGAATCTCGCCGAGGTCGACTGGTTTCCTCCCACGCGGTCACGGTTGGCTGTCCTGTTTTCTCGACCTTGGTGGTGGTGGTGGTAACGGTGTTGTCCGTCCGCTTAGACCCGTAATCAATGGCCTCCGAGCTGGCGTCTGTGAAGGGCATACACGTGGTGAGATCATGATAAGAAGTTAACTTGTTCATCCTTACCGCGCGTCGAGTCAACGGGAATCGTCTCCGATGAATTGGTCATAGTCTTGGGATGCTTTCCATCCTCGCCCTATCAAAAGACCACCTGAATTACGTGGCACCCCACATAGAGTGACTCTTTACCTTGGCGACCTGAACGAGCTTCGAAGATGCAGATCCTGAGGATCTGCCCTGTGCTGATACCTCGGAGGCATTCGTGGATCCGGGGTCGTTATCGATGGGATGCGCCGAGTTGGCTTTATTTTCTGGAGTATTGGACTGAGAAAGGGGGGTGAGTCTGAGACGGTATCCTTCTTTACGAGGCGCACCTGTTCTTGTATCGAATTTCGTCTTCTTGGTTGCTTTGATGCTCTGTCTTGGATGTCGGACGTAAAAGTGAGGTCAAAATATCAAGCATGCCAGCAGGAGAAGTGGACGACCGGACGCTAGGGATATTCGTGCATCAAGCCTAGTAGTACATACCCTCGTTGCGACAAGGGGAAAAGTAAATAAAAGATCTAGAATTGATCGCCTTTAAAGAGGGAAAACCGAAGGTCCCTGATCAGCGAGGGCTGAGGGCTCCAATCCATTGCGCACGAGCAGGACCAAATACAGAGAACTTCTGTTACGCGCCAACACTGCGTGGAAGACGAATGCCACCTCTGCACCCCTACGACGAACCAAGCACTTTTCGCCCCATCCAAGCGACGTTGGTCCCCTCCTGCTCGTCATAGAGAACATCCACTGGGCTGCCCTATACCGATTTCTAAAGAACGCGGACGCAATCTTCTCACAAAGTTCACACCTGAAGCGGAGTTTGCGTAAAAGAAGTGTCATCACTCATGGTCATCGACCGCCCGTTCTGACGTTCGCAAATGCCTCGTGCATCAGTGCCCCATCAGTTGTCAACTCCACTGACAAAGTAAAAGAACCGAGTGGCGAGAAGCTGATGGGCCACTCATCTCGGAGTCGCTGTGGAGCCTCGAACGACTTAGGCACTGCGTCGTAGACAAATTTCGGGTTCGAAAGTGATGGGACCACACGGGACCAGGAAGGCACGGCAGAAAAGTGGGTGGGCTAGATCTAAGATGTGGGCGAGCATGATGGCAATGGTAAAGGTTGAGAGAATGGTTAAATTATGGAATTGTTAGATACGGGATGGCGTACTTCCGTCCCACATCTGGGCAAGGGAAAAGTGCCTTCCGTGATTATGATAGCAGTTCGCCGTGGTCGACGTCATGACGAGCGACCCGGCGACGCCATGATGTCGCGCTTGAGACGACACAAACTGGCCAGTACGCCAATCCATTGATGCTGTGGGCTTGGTGGGGGTTCTGGAACGTTGACCATTCGATGAAATGGATGCCGTCGCAGGTATGAAGCACCTTGCCCCAGGGTCTTCAAATTACTTTGTAAAATGGTAGAGCAGTTACTTTTGTCGAGTTAGCCATAATAAAATCTATGGATCTGATGGTGAATGTTTCATGTCGGTTAATGTGATGGCTTGAAGGGCATCCAGCGCGGTCTTCACCTGATTGATGTAGTGGGGAGACAACATTAGCGTGCAAGGTCATCACGACACCGTCATGAACTGTGGTGAATAAGAACTGTCTTGAGAGTAGACGAGAGGTCGCGTCGCATTGCCGACGAAGTTAGGAGAAAAAGATGCGCGTGCTACTTGCGCACGCCGCCAAATGTTGGGATTATTCATCACACTGACCCGCATATTCCTTGTTGCCATGTTTGGGGCCCTCCACACATCGGGCGGAGTCGTATTTCAAGACTAAGGACGTCAAGACCTACCGACCGAACAATTACATGTCTTGACCTGTTTATATGGCTAAAAGACTTGGTTGGCGCATTTCTAGCGACGAGGCGGTCGCTCAGTTGTCTCACTTCAACTGTGGGAATCATCTGGCCACTGCACGTAGTGAAGTGTGTATGCTACTCATCAAGAGACACGGCTCTAGTTGCTGATCTAGATTCACCATGGCGTACGGCCTACGACGGCAGTCAAAGCCGAGAACACCGTCGAGTTTGGTATGCTGGAGGGGGGCTCAAGTATGTCCATTAGCACCGCGTTCGTGCATCATCGACACCGTTTAGGCGACAAAACCGCACACCTTGAAGGGACTATCGTGGAACTCCGCGCCAAGCTCGCCGACGCCGCTCGCGAAAAGGTTACTCTCTACCAGACTATCCACTCCCTTCGTGCCATCCTTTGTGCACACGGGCAGAAACTTGGATGCGAAGTCCCATACGATCAAGGCCGCATAAACGAGGCGGCGAAGTCTCTTGTAGAGATCACGAACTACCTCAAGCGAAGCGGTGAGAACAGACAGGTCAATCGTCGATTGGCTTCCTGGTAGGTTTCATTGTCGCTAATTAAAGGGTGTATTTAATCTCTATCCCCAGGGTTTACACAACGATGTATATCGCTGGAGAGCATGGGAGACGAGGAGTCGAGTTACAAGAAATACCACGAAGCAAATCCCGCCTATTCATCTACATTAACCTTCCATCGTTCAATTCCGAGTACTCTGCTGAAGAGGTGTGAGAGTATGGTGTTGATTGGTAGTTCAGCAGACGACGCGTTGGTTGCTGGTGCCAAGATATAGCTTACATCATTATCTGAAGCTGAGCATCAACTCATTTCTGGGTTAGTCCGAGTTCCCAAGATTTAATGTTATCCGTGCGGTTTGCGATGTAATGGAAGGGTATGGCGATGTCATGGAGGCAGTCGCATGTTTCCGACAGATGAAGAATGAACTAGTAGGCGACACAAATTTCCATGATGAGCGCGTGCAGTGGGAACTTGGTAAGGGTCGCGTAGGCAATGCTCCCAAAAGATTTTCTGAACGTCCCGATTAGATTTCCAACGACGTTGTGTGGAGAAGCTAGAGAGGCTCGCCGATGCCGCAATGGACTCCGAAAACTATCACGGTGCTGTTGACTACTTTTCGACACTATTGTCGCTTAACCCAGTGAATCGCATGGATACCCTTATCAGGCGGTGCAAAGCCCAAGCCCTAATGAACTCATGGGAGGAGGCACTGGGCGACGTTGATGAGGTATACTTCGTGTCTCAGCGTTTCAGATGGTATCAGTAGTAACAGGACGTGCAGATTATCGAACTCGGTTCATCATGCCATCGGGATTATGGTCGCATAGCAAGGTTACGAGAAAACCATACGGCGCCGCGCGAAGCAATCAGCGCTATCGATACCGCTATCTACGAGAGCTTCAACCTTTGTCCGCTTGTCCTCGTTCACCTCACGACTGGCAGACTCTGTGATGCTGATGAGCGAGTTCAGATATTCAAATCGGAAACGTTGTTTAAGAAGCTCTTCTTGGAGACTGCGATCACGAAACTAGATTATCCGCGCGTCTGTCAAGCTATCGCGGAATACTTCAAATGGGTTATGTTCTCCCATACTTTGGAGGGGAAGGAGCCGACATTCCAGGATGTCAATCTGGTAGACTCGGTCTGGAGTCTAGGTCAATCGCCATTGAATGAGAAACTCCGCCAATTCTGTACCATAGCTCGCGACGACGGACATCGATGGGCGTGGTCGGACACCTGTTGCATAGACAAGAGCACGAGCACCATTTTAGGCCAGTCCCTGACCTCAATGTACAGGTGGTACGAGGAAGCAGCCGAAACCCTAGTTTATCTCGCGGATGTTCTATTCCCGGCAGAACCTGGCGACCTCACAAGGAGCCGATGGATGACTCGTGTTTGGACCCTACAAGAACTTCTTGCGTCGAAGGTTATCCGGTTTTATAACTGTGAATGGAAACTATATCTCAACGACACGCACCGCAACCACAAGGAATCCCCTCTTATCAAGCAGGAACTAGCTGAGGCTATCGGAATAACGCCAGAGACTATCACTAGCTTCCGGCCTGACGATCTCGGAGTGCGGGAGAAACTTCGCTTAGCATCGACCCGTGGTGCAACGGTGGAAGAAGACCTTGCTTACTCTTTGATCGGAATATTCTCTAGCAATATCCGGCCTCAATACGGGTTGGGGAAAACAGCGCTCGGCGAGCTTTTAGAGAACATCCTTGATCGCACGGGAGACGTAACCATCATCGCGTGGACTGGGAAATCGTTATCATACAACTCCGCTCTTCCTAATTCTCTCGCCGTCTACGGCCAGGTACCATACAAACTACCGCACATGGAGACCGATGAACTCGAGGCTCGAGTGGAACAGCTTCGTAGTGGATTGGCAACACAGGACGATGTCATAACCTTTTACCACCAAGTCGTCCAACTTCCTCGAGCAACCTTTTCTAATCGCCGTTTAAAACTCCCGTGTATTGCGTTCTCTGTGAAAAGAATTGGAGTACAAGAGCTAGATGATGGTCGGGGGGAACCTTTATCGCGCAATGGTCTTGTTGCTCGGCAGAGTGGAGTTTAGGACTGCAGATGTGGTACCGCTACAAATGCCCCGGAAACTTGTTTTTGTGTATCCCTGGCTCCATGATATCCATGATCCTCTTGACGAGTTCTTGTCGGACGACGAAGACGAGGTTGAAACTGACATGGGCTGGGACGACAAGGAGGCCGAGTCCGATGGAGACTCGAGCAGCAGCGTTGATAACTTCGATGTTTCTTCTCCAGCTGCTCCATTATTTGCCCAGCCTTCAGCTCAGGTGGACTACTATAGAGAGGCGCTGCGGCTGATTGCCCGACTCAGGCGTCCGTTCAGCGCACTCTTACTCGAGCTGCAGGGCTACGGCCAATGGAAGCGCGTCGCTACGGAGCACGAGATCATAACTTCCGGAGTCTCGTACGAGACGAATCCCAGAGCCATGCGAGGTTTCCGACTGAAAGTGTTGGAGATCATTTGATTCGTATGAAGTACGTGCCCCTGTTCGTTTTCCTGCTTCCGGTTTCGATCCTTAATCGTCGTTTGGCTGTTATCTTACTTTCCTTGCTGTCTCGCCTTCTTCTTCGATTCGTTGTTGTCATCGTTATTCTTCACGCTATTGTCTAGCTTTCTTCATGCATGCTACGACTAGGTATTCCTATTTTGTCACGTACGTCCATACGATACTCGTATGCTCTTCGATACCCAAGTCACGAAACCTGATCTCTGATGTTATAATGAATGCTATACTATGTACTAGTAGTACCAGAATGCTCACCAACAGCGACCTCCCGAAATTCGCACCTCGCTCAACTGGGCGGATGACCACGTGCTCAGGCCATGGCCGATCGCACAGCTTTCAATCGTGTCCATGCGCTTTTACTACGTAGGTCGAATTGTTCATTTACTTCAGGCCAGACTCGGATGACTCATGGAGCTACATAAAGCCAAGGGTGCTGGAAGTGCTGAACGATGCCAAAAGGCTGGACTCACTGCCAATTCTAGTGTATCCATCTTCCTCTCCATTGTTCTCTGCTGCCAGTGGGCATCTTGGGAGCAAATGACATCGCAACTTCCAAAGGTTGTGTAGTATCTTGTACTGGACTCTCCTGATTGATGTTTACGGGCCGAACACCATCTATACCCTTGACTTCAACACAATTCTCCAAGCCGTGAAGTGCCATACACTTCCTTTCGTGTCCCCGATACGATGAGTCCAGTTTGATCACCGTGTGTAACGGTAGCTCCATTGACAGGGCGACAACGGGGTGCCTCGATAGCTTCGCGAAATATGGTCAATGGAAATTGTCTTTCAGGATAGGTAGGTGGATGAGTCGGGTTGCTGATGTAATCAGACAAAGGAAGAAAAACGTGTGCTTATCCGAAGTTGGTAATCAGACACTGGCATGATACCCATTCCTAGGTCTTCGTCTCAAATATCATGCCTTCCCTGCAGGCCAAAGGAGTTACTTTACTTCACTCTCAGTTCTCCAGTCAGGATCACTCTCAGCTGGCATGAACTTGCATGTCAATATCGATCCGTCACGATCCTCTCTATTATATCGTAGACATCAAAGGAGATCTAGGTGGTTCCCACCCGCCCTGCAACATCAACACCGCCACGTCAAACCTCAGCACCCCCTATGAGCCGTGACAATACAACCATGTGCGCCTCGCAGATCGCCGAAAAGTAAAACTCGTGCTCCGAGTTGTGCGGCTCAATGAGGTTGTGTGCGATCTCGTGCGCAAGCGTAAAGAACCTAGACATACCACGAGGCCACCTTCAGCCTCGAAAGTAAACGAGTCGGGGAAAAGGCGAGACGAACCAGGATATCTGAGCTTGCTGTTGATGACCGTTCTTGACGTCTTGGTCGTCTGTCGGTCAGAAGCGGTGTATCTCAGCTCCGTCGTCCTTGAAAGCCAAAGAGAGCGACGACACTCACGCCATGCCTCGAAATAACGCAAATTGAGAAAAATGCTTCCGTTCCTGTTGAACGCGATGAGTCCCCCGGTCATGTCATAAAATATGTGCATCGAGGTCATCGGGAGGGTGTATATCTGAGCGAGCGGCGTGACAACATGTATGAAGCGAGCGAGCGAGTCACGCATGCGTGTCATGAATGTGTCCGCATCGGGCACGTCTATACATTACTCAGTAATTCAGGCATAGTCCGTTTCAAACACTTCGGCCAGTCTCACCTTTAGTGACAAAGACCCTCACGTCTCCCATTTTCCCTTGTCGGATCGTCAGTAATTAGCAATGGACGGTTGGGGGTACGACCTACCGAGGAACTCAAGATTGCCAACCTGACCAGACGTATCACAGTAACCCTCGTTCAAAGACTCCTTGACGATTTCCATCCTCTTGCGATTATGTAGTAGCGTCCCCTCTTCGGGCTTGCACGCTTTGATTGCCATATCCACGTTGGCGCCTGGACGGCACACATGTCATGTCCCGCGAGAACACGTGTAAATTATATTACTTACGGATGTTACCTTGAGGCGTCACATGTCGTGTATTCCTGTCATCAAAGAATTAACGGGGAACACGTTCCAAATACATTTCCAGCCTACTGGGGAACCTGGGGAGACGGACTGGATCGAACGAGTTCCGAGGTAGAAGGCATGTGCGAAACGAGCTTGCGTCTCAAATTCTGGAGCGCATTGCTGATAGGGTAGGCGTTGTTGGAGGGATCGGGAGTGGATGGAGGAATCGAAGGTCGTGTGGTTACCATCTCATTCGAAGGTTGCTCTGGTACACTGGGTGTCACAGCTGGAGGTGGGATCGCAGGCGGTGGCGATGAGCCAGGTGCAGGGTCCCAACCTCCAGGTAGCCCAGGATGACGCGTGGGTGACTTTGAGCGTGTCAGAATGGAATCGGGACGAGTCGCTCTCACGGGTTGAGGCGCTGCAGGCTGGGGAACAAGAGTCGTCATTGAATCAGTTGCCTCTGATCCGATGTAACGACTTCGCCTCGCTTCTTCGGTTAACTTCCTGTCTTGTTGCTGTTGCTTGAGAATCTTATCGACTGATGAAACATGCGTGAGTCGGGTAACCGAGCGAGAAGAACAAACATAATACCGACCATTATAGCCTCTTCTTTTCAGCGCTTTCAGATCGGTGGACAAAATCGTCATAAACAAGAGAGTATCGTTGACCTTGGTCTTCTCGAACAGCAACCGACACAGAGATGTTGCAACTCTTATTACATCTCTCAGCATCAGAGTAAAATGACTAGGAAAGGAGGTAACAACTCACTCGTACATGTCAACCGGCGCGCTATAAGAAAGCCACAACTCGATCGGTCCCGTACCAATACGCTTCGCAGCCGCCGACGTATCCAGCGTGCGCGTCGTCTTGCCATTCCCGATGTCGAGCGTCTTCGAGACAATCAACTTTGAAAACGCCTTGACTTTGAAGTTGTTTGCGCCAGAAAGCCACGAGAGCGACACCTTTGTGCGCGTGTGGGTGTGCTCGTGGAGGAATAAGGGTAGCCTCTCGAGTACGAGGGCCCGGACGTCCGAGGTGGTCTTCGCGTCCGGTATCTCGTTCGACACTTTATAGTCTTCTCGGACCACAGTACTCAGGTGTCGCGATCCAAGAGATGCATAAAAACCTGTTGGCGTAGTTAACATGAGATACTGTGCCTAGCCGAATCACAGCGCGCACGTACTTTCCAAAAGGTCTTCTTGCGGCGCGGCAAAGATGGAGTCACCGAAAAGCTGGTACGCGTTGGTATCGTCGGCGATGACAATTTCACTGGGTTTCCGCAGATCGTGTAAATCCTCCCATCCATCTTCATCCCATTCCACCACCGAAGCTTTGTCCGACGTTTTCGAAGCTTTCTGGCGACGGATACCGAGCAGGATGGGTGATGCCTTCATCTTGTTCATCGTCCCCGCGGCGATAGTGTGACTGTTGACAGCCAGATTGCGCAACTCCGCCAAGAAACTGGAGACCGGCTAAGTGGATAACAACTGACAGAGACGAGAGAAACACACATACTTTTCGTATCCTCCAGAAAGCGCGTAAAACTTTTTGGGATCGGAAATCAAGATCTCTGCAACCTCGTCTATGGAAGGCTCGTTCTTCGAGCCACACGCGCTCAAAAATCTATTCGCTACAGGTCCAAAATCGACAAAGACGAATAGCTTGGAGTGGAATTCGCCTTTGGTACCATCGCCCAAATAACATTGAGTAGGCGTAAGCCATCGCAATTGTTGAGCACCTGAACCCTTCGCAGGGACGATTGGTAGCTTCGACAGTATGGTCAACTGGGATTGACTAAAGCCTATTACATCCTGTGAGAGAAATGAAGCGGAGTGCAAGAGGACGCTCACTCGAAATGCGTTCTGCCAGAATCTCAAACCACTGCCGCGCTGTCGCTTCATTTGGTGGCGGCGTCTTCTCCAGCAAGGAAAGAAGCATCGAGGTAGGCGGGTGAGGCTGTATACCTAGTTTACTGACGGCAGCTTCTCGACAACTGTCTTGAACGACTGAGAAACCGAGAGCTTTCCACTGAGCTCCAGAGAACACCTAGATCGGTGCGAGTAACCATGTAAACGGAGACGATAAGACGATACGGAAGCCATGGGCCAACATACCTCTCCCAGCCTCCCTAGATGAGCACCGTCCCCGCTCTCCGAAGGAATAAATGCGACGTGCCCAAAGTTGTCTGGGTTATAATCCGGGTATTTCGAAGGAATGTTATTGCATAGATATTTGAACGCAGTCGTCCGAATAGCTTCATCCGAGGAAGAACACAGCGTCACCGTTGTCTCCAAAGGCGGGAAGCGACGCAACCCAAGCCGGAAAAGTAGCTTGGCTATCGCGTCATCAGGTCAGTGACCGTTCAACGCTGGTACCAGATCCGCAAACAAACCTTCCTCTGAGTTACTCCGCCACCTGGACTTTTCACCCCAATCAATGACGGGAAGCTGCAGTTGCCGGAAGACGTCGGCAGGTTCATAGAGATCTCGAGCGCAATACCGAGACTTCTTCTTGCCCGCAGCCGGAGGGGCGCCTTCCTTGGGAAATGCTGGCGTCGCTGCCAGTCTGGCGAGTTCGTCCGCGGTCAGGGTATCCCGCACCTGGACAAGATAGCCCACGAGGTCGGGTATACTCCAATCCCCGGTCTTCACCATCCTGAATATGGGCCTCAGTGACGACATCAATGAACTTGAACGCCAAATCGATTTACCGATCGAAAACGAGCTGGAGATCAACATGTTTCCGAACGCCGATGAACGAGAGCAACTTCTCCATCTGGCCCTTGATGACAAGACCTGAGGGAAACTGTACCAGCGGAAGGTCACCGAACAACGTCATGTTGGTGTTGGGAAAATACGAGAGCTCTGGAGTCGTAAGGCCACAGGACGTTGGGATACACCCCTTTCCAGCGAACGCCTTCTTTGCCGAAGCATGCATCTCGTTCGAGAGCGAAGACCACACACGTGATAAGATGGTCAGTACGCGTTCAGCCCAAGTAACCGATTTGGTGAAGTCGTGATCCGGATTTGCCGACGTGACATCAGGTTGCGAGATGTGTTGTAGCCAGTTGATGATAGTAAACTCGCACCAGTTGAAACTCGTCAGCTCTGGAGGCGTAAAATGCTTGGTGACACTCAAGGGCATAAGGGTAGCGGGAAGCGGCCCGTCCAATGGGATGTGGGTCCCGAGCGTCTTGGTATTGATGAAGTATTGCACTGACGACAAAGGGAGTACCCGTCCATCTGCACCGCTGAGGACCGCTGCATTCAACAGCTGTACACGAATCTGTGCCATGTTCACATCGGAATTGTCTTGCTTGAGGCCGGTCCACCATTTAAGACATGCAATGAGTTCCTCTTCGTTAAGGGGATGATGACGAAGTTCTTGTAGGACGTCGACAAAGGTTATGGGGGAAAGCATGCCTTGGGCTTGCAGGGCATTGATAGTGCGCGCACCTTCCTGGATGACGGACTGTGGCAAGACCGGAAGGTGTTTCAGGAACTTTGAGAAGACGGGGTCAAATTCCTTGATATCAGGGGCTTCACGGACACCAGCAGATGAGAGAAGCCTCAAAGGCAACGTGGAGCATCCATAGAATGAAGTTTCCAGTAGCCGCGATACCTCCGACGAGGGGGTGGAGTGATGAAAGGTAAAGAATTTGAGAACATGAATAAAGCGTTGGAGAAGCCAATCCTCTAATTCTTGTGGTGGACGGAAGTCCGGCGTCCCATTAGATTTAGCTGCGCCTTCCCACAAGTTTCGGATGTTAGAGAGCTCTAATTCATACGCTGCGCGGGCCAGGAACCCTCCAACATACAGCAATTCCTTGTTCCAGACTAGGCCAGGCTAAGCGGACGTTAGAAATCTCTAAGGAGCTGCTCACCTGCGACGTTTTTGTCACTGAGAGGCAATGTGAGCACATACATGGCAAAATAAGACGATCCACTTACACGAGGTCTATTGACTCACGCTCGACAGTCGGAATGAAGCGGGATGCCATATGGCCACCAATACCCGTAGTCTGACCAGTAGCGTGACCCTATGTAGAGCAATCAGTGGAAGGGGAGGTTGAGAGAAAGTCAACACAGACAATGAAAATCCGCGTATGCCCAACCCTAATGCACGTCAGCCAATACACAAAGTGAGAATCGGGATTACTAACCCATTCAAATCCGCACGAAGACCCTGGAAAATACTTCCGCACGCTACTGGCTGGTTCTTGTCGTCAGCAAGACTTTGATCATACTCATCTTTCCCGGTCTTCGTATGAAATGTGCTGAGCTTTCGTAGAGTCCGACCAGATAAAAACACCTACATAAATCAAATCATATTTGAGCCGTGCAGGAGGGTTTTTCTTTGTAGACCGGAGGAGTTCTGCAGACAGCTTTTTGTCGACCTTGATGTCTACCTCTGCACTGAACACCGTGAGCGTCACATTCATCTCGTGTAGCTCCGTTGGATCTTTCACAGGCTGTGGTGGCATTGGTGGGGTCTCATGCTGAGGTGTCGATTGACTAGT
>JBBPKJ010000893.1:0-15403 GCA_038089195.1 Brasilioporus rufonigricans | reverse complement strand
TGAGCAGGGAGCTCAACTCATGGCCATACGCCGCCCCAAATGCTTTGCTGTTGGGACTCCATGCGATGTCGTGAATGGGTCCCTCCTCGTCGAGGGTGACGCGGCAATCAAAACTACCTGCTACGCTAAGAAGATGCATGGATGCCTCTCCATAGCGGCTCATGTTGGAATTGTCAACTTTGGTCTGGGTGACAACCAGGGCTTGAGTTCCAACGTCGTTTCACTTGATCTGGGGGCGATCAGCCTTGTAAAAGGTCTTTGAACATATTGGAGCGTTGGAAAGGGTGAGAAGACCATAGATCTTGGTGCAAGCGAGAGCACCCTGTTGAACATTGATGGATCAGACATGCATACCCAGAAACAATTCTGAACTGGACCTTTTCTCCACAACAAAGACCACAACGGATGGATTTAACCCAGGGCTTCGAATGAGGACAGGCGGGATGGGTGGCAAGCGGAATTGCACCGACTGCTATACAAATTTATTAGGGTTACATCTGGGGTCCTTGTCCGGCACTTCCGGACGAAGAACTTTCGACTTTCATTTTTCTGTAGACCTTTGAAAACCACCACAATCTACCAACATACATCCCACAACTAGTACATGTTTCTATGAGCTACAAGTCAGAATTGAAGTACATGTGATTGCAGGTCAGCTGAGAAAGAACCACTATCTGCAGTGCCATCAATTTCTATTGCACCAACATCAACAGTTTCACCAGGATGAGCCTTCTCATAATATCTAATAGCAACTGTGCAATGCACAACAGGGTCAGTTAGACCCACATACATTTTACAGAGCTGTTCATTGGTGACCATTTCAACTCTGAGTGCAGAACAGACATGAAGCAGAAGTTCTATATTCTTAGCAAGAAGGGATGCAGCAACCATTGTATAGTCTTGTGAGATGGGACCTACAGTGACCTCAGAAACCCTTTCCATGTTGACCTTGATTGATGGTATGTAAAGCATACTGCCAGACAGCATAGGAATTTCACTTAGCTTTGGTGGAGTTATCAATAGTACACACTCTTGGCCACAAGAATGCCCCATATGTCACATGATTTTGATCAAAGGCTGTGCAGATATAACCAAAGTAAAACAGCAATACCATGGAAAGGGTTTTTTTTTCACTTTTGAACTAATGACTAGGATCTCACCCAAATCATAGAATACTAGTCATTTTTTGTTTGTGCAAACAAAGATATATATATTAGTTGTATGTCTGAGTTTTAAAAAGTTCCCACACTTCTTGATTTTCAATCATTACCATGGTCAAATTTCTTTTTCTTATTCAACAAGGTACTATTCTTTCCTTGTTTGATTCTGGCCATTCTTGTAAAGTTATTGCCAAGCAAACTAGTGTCAGCCCTTCTGCCATATTCAAATATTACTCTTAAAAGTGTTCTACTATTTTCAAAGCTATTGAAGGTCATCCTTTCAAACTTTTTCTTATAAATATTTATCATGTCCAATATTTTATCATCTTTGGAAAGGCTAAATAAATGACCAAAGCCTTTATCAATATCATCAATTAGCTCTTCTCTGCAAATATGGTCTGTTTCCACTTGAAGAATGCTGATATGAAGGCTGTGATCAAGTTCAAATGCTCCTTTCTCTCTATTAAACACTAGGAGGCTAGCAAGGACCTTGCTTATGCTAACAAGAATTGGCCTATAGAAGACTGAAAGAAGATAATATGGTCTAATGAGACCAAAATCAGTTGTCTATGGTCATATAGACATATATGGAGATGAAAAAGAGCAGGTTGTCAAGTCTGGTATCTGTTACAATTTGTCTAGGGGACTACACTTTTTCCTTCACCTATCCCTTTTCTCATGAAGTTCCCAGTTTGACCCCACCAATCTACTTTTCTTTTGCTCTTTCTTTGTCTTGTTTCTATTAACTTTCACATGCCACTTGATTACTCTTACATGCTTACTCATTATCTGCTCTGATTGTTTATTAGTCACCTTTCCCATGCCTGCCCTAAAGCAGGTACAGTAGTATATAAACCAAGCAATTCTTTTGTATTTCTTCCCACTCTTGTTCTTCCTGTATTTTCATCACAATCTATTCTTGCCTCTTAAATCTAAGGGTACCCAGTCCCTTCTTTGGTGGTAACCACTCTATATCCCAGTCCTAAGGGTATCCAGCCCCTTCCTCGGTGGTAACCACTCCATATCCTAGTCCTCATCCTCATTGCCACCTTAATAGCTCCTTGTCCCACTAAAGGGAGCCTTTGCTGGTCCATCGAACCATCTTACTGCTTACCTAAGAAGAACCCTTGCAAGGTCATCTGACCAATTTTAGCCTCCTCGTCCCTGCTCAACAGGACTACCCTAGTCCCTACCTGGATCTAGTGTAACAGTATCTTCAATCCAAGTCTGACCAGAATTTGTAGTCTAGAATGGGGTTTAGTACAGAGGTGGACCAGAGGTTTGAGTGGAGTAGGAGTGGAGGTTACTTAGTGTAAGGACTTAGTGCAGGACTTATGTGTCATGCTCTTGTATAAATCCATCCTCTAGTGGAGGTTGAAGGTTGGGGCAGAGGTTCAGTGTAGGATAAAGCAAGGAGATGAGGGACAAGAAGACAAGTGGAGTTAGATAAGGATAGGAGGAGAGAGAGACTTAGTTGATATTCATACTGTAATGTGGATGGCTTCAATGTGGGTGGCACCAACATTGCTTTGACAAATATTCCTACTCCTAGGAGGTACTTATGAAGAGACACAATGTCCAGCAAGCTAGGCAATGAGAACACTTGGTCTAGACAACAGACAAGCTTTAGATGAAGGTGACATGGGAAGAGCAAAGTAGTGAGCTAGATTGTAAGAAGCAAAGTAGGCATAGAACTGGCTGAAGATATAGGAAGTCTCTAGCTAGTCTTATATATATTAAACATGAGTTTAGGGCAAGCATGGAATGTTGTAGAACTACATGGAAAAAGGGACATGTCATCACCACACAGACCAGTCTGAGAACAAATGATGAGCTAAGCAAGAACACTGGACTTGAACCAGCAAATAAAGAGGCTTAGTCATGGATGAAAGGAATATGCAACACTATAAGTAGAAATATTGTAGGTGTGAGGGTCCAAGTTGAAGGATTACTAGAAGAGAGGTGCAACAAGAATATCATCAGGATATAGGATGTGTGTTACGACTGTACCGGGTAGGTTGCAGTCGTAGACTGGCTGGTCGAGGTCTTTATACCCTTGGTGAAGAAAGGGCAGCCTGGAGCACAATGAAGTGCTTAGGGCTTGGCGCAGAACGATGAGGAGCTTTGGAAGAGGACTAGATTGCAAGGCTAGGAGGGTATGACCGGTAGGTACAGAATGAGGACTGTGTCTACAGGTGCTAGGGTTTATATAGTGCGAGGAAGCGAGCACGGACCAAGTGTCTAAAAGAAGAGAACAATGGGAAAACCAAAAGAGGAGAACAATAGAGAGACAAAAGGAGAATGTGGAGAGCCGCGAGAAGGTCAGAAGTAAACGGGGATGAAAGACATGAGGCAAGGAAAATGGAAGAGAAGATGAGAAGCCCACGGAGATGACCATGGGAAGATTGGAGTCTATAGTAAACGGGGATCAAAGAGAAGAGAAGATGAAACAAGGGGATCACCGATGGTTAATCAGGATCGTGTGAAGTCTGAAAGGCTAGCTAAGTATCATGAGACAAGACAAGTGAAAAGAAAAGAATGGGGTGAAAAAGCATGAATCGTAACAATGTGTTATGCTCAACCCAGGTAGGATTGAAGCGTAGACTTGACTGGTCAAGATACCGGATATGGTGTATATAACCGTAGCCTAGTCTACAGTGAAGTAGCTAGGGCTTGACTAGAGAGCTGGATAGAGAGGACTTATGAATGTCAAGAGATGACCAGGAATGGTCAAGTAGATTCAAGATGGGAAGTAGGTACATGAGGGTGCCTACTATATATACTACCAGGGAGCATGCACAGACCACTTGAGGGCTGGCAGAGAAGCGTACATGAGTCAGGGATAAGATGGGAGAAGTGAGGAATGCAAAGAGCCACATGGTTCTGTGAGATAGAAGCAGTGTGACAAGGAAGCATGGTAGAATGGAAGAGAAGATGAGAAGACCATGGAGATGACCATGGGAAGATCAGTGTCTATAGTAGAATGGGGATCAAAGAGAAGTGAAGATGAACAAGGAGGTCACTGATGGGTAATCAGGATCATGCGAAGTCAGAAGGTTAGCTAAGTGTTTAGCCAAGTATGAGGAAAAAGAAAAGAATGGGGCAAGAAAAGAAAAGAAAAGTAACAGGATGAGGAGTGTAATGTGGATAGCTTTGATGCAGATGATACTAGCACAGCTATGATGAACATTCCTTCTTCTGGGAGGTACTCACAAAGAGACACAACATCCAGCAAGCAAGGCAATGAGGACACTAAGTCTAGACAATGGATAGACAGGCCTTTTGAAGGCAATGTGAGATGAGGTAAAGCACTAGATTGTGAAGAGCTAGGAAAATGTGTGTAGAACTAGCTAAGGATATAGGATGTATTCAGCTAGCCTTATATTTGTTGTACAAGGGTTTAGGGCAGGCAAGGAATTGAATGGAGCTATATGGAAGAAAAGAATGTGTCATCACCACACAGACCAGTGTAAGAAAGAGTGATGAGCTAAGCAAGAATGCTGGACTTGAACCAGCAGATAAAGTGGCTTAGTCATGGGAGAGAAGGAACATGCAACATCATAAACAGAGGTGTTGTAGGAAAGAAGGTCCAGATGGAAGTGATACTAGAAAAGGGGCAAGACAAGGATATTGTCAGAATACAAGATAAGGAGGAAGGAGAAGAAGCTGTGATATGGGATAGGGTTTAGATAATCATATTGGAAGGACAAAAGAAATAAATGGCAGCATAGATACATGACCATAACAAGGAGGAAAGAAAAGAGACTGTAATAAGAAATGGGGTTTAGATGATTGTATTGGAAGGACAAAAGAAATAAGTGATGGTGTTATGACTGTACTGGGTAGGTTGCAGTCGTATACCGGCAGGTCAAGGTTTTTATACCTCTGGCAAGGAGAGGCAGCCTAGGGCTCAATGAAGAGGCTAGGGCTTGTCACAGAGGAACTAGGAGATGGAGGGACAAGGGACTAGATTGGAGACTAAGTATGCAGGTGGACCGGTAGTGGGCTGGTAGTGGGCTGGTAGTGGGCTGGTAGTGGGCTGGTAGGTGCAAGATACAAGAGATACTGGAATGTATACTACTATTGTAAGTGCACTGGGAGTCAAGAATCCTTAGTCTAGGGGGATCGGGAATAAACGAGAGAAGCTGTAAACGGTAAGTTGGACAACAGGAGAGGAAACAGGACCCAGGGTGGATGTGGGACTCTGGAAGTGAGTTCAGGAATGTTAGTATGGAGGAGAGGCGAGCAAAGACTAGTATTCCTCATAGAGCTGATGTTATGAGGGAGAGGTTGAAGCAAGCAAGCATTCTCCACAGGAAAAGGGATGTCTTCTGCATAGACAGGGAGGCACTCATGGAGAGGTGCATCGTCCTGATTAGGAGCAGAGGAGTCTAGCCAGCGGAAGGGAGTGCTGACCTAGACTTTCTGAAGTGGAGACAAGAGGAGTAAGGACTGGAGTGCTTGGACTATCCCCCCCTGGGGGTTCCCCGGGGAGGTACAAGATGGGGACTGTGTCTACAGGTGCTAGGGTTTATATAGTGCTAGGAAGCGAGCACGGACCAGCTTAGGGCTGGTCAGAGATAAGCATGAGTCAAAGATAAGACGGGGATCAAGAAGACTAGAAGCAAGGAAGCGGAGAGCCGCAAGAAGATCAGAAGTGGTGTGACAAAGAAGCATAGTAGAATGGAAGGGAAGATGAGAAGACCATGGAGATGACTGTGGGAAGATCGGAGTCTATAGTAGAATGGGGATCAAAAGGAAGCGAAGATGAAACAAGGAGATTGCCGATGGTTAATCGGGATCATGCGAAGTCTGAAGGATAGCTAAGTATCATGTGAAAAGACAAGTGCAAAGAGAAAAAGAATAGGGGAAAAGGATGAATCGTAACAGATAGCATAAGCACACAACCATAACATTACCCCCTTTGTAGACTTGTGACCTAGGCACAAGAGCTTCAAGAGCTGTTCACTCCATTGGTGATTCCAAGGGTAGTTCATTCACTGTTATTGAAGTCCCTGATAGTGCAATCATCAACAATATGTCCCAATTGGTCATAGTTATCACAGTGATGGTGGGGGCAGATATGAGGTCCATGGTTCCAACAGGTACAGAAGTCACATTGAGAGAGGAGACAGCAGACAGCGAGATGTCTTGGAGTGAGGACATGACAATGAGGGCAGGAATGGAAAGGGCAATCACTTTTCCAGTGCCTGAGTTGATGGCAAGAATGGCAATGGTGTTGAGATTTATCAATGGGGAAATAGGGGCAGGGTGGAGACAGGAGAGTATGAAAAGAAGAGGATAGGATGCATCCATGGATGGTGGTCCAATGTAGATCCAGATAAGTGGGATGGTTGGAAGAAGGGACATCTAGAGAGAGGATCTGGATGGAGGTCTTGCTATGCATGGAAGAGACAGGGGATGCCAATTGTACAATCAAAGGAGGATGAGAGACTGGGGCAGGGGACAGAGGAACTGGAGAAGGGAGAGGGTAGTCAGGAATGAGGGGTAGTTCCAGGTAGTGCACATGTTCTTTTTTGGTGAGGGAAAAAAAGATGGGTAAGAAAACATCAGAAAGATCTACTGGATTTAAAGAGGTGAAAAATTGATCAAAACCCAAGTCTCATAAAAGGTTAATGGTGGTGATGGAGCTGATAGAAAGGGTGGTAACCATGGAAACATTGAAGGTATTGTCTGTATGAGGGGGTTTCAGGTTTAGGTAAGTGTGGAATACTCTTTGAGTATGATAATAAAGACATAGTGCAGAATGAATAGTAGTTTGAGTAGGAAAGAAAGGAAGGTGCTCTAGCTTATATATAAGAGCAGCATTTTCCAAGGTCCTGGCATAGAGAAGATGACAGGGTAGCTCAGGAAGGAGGAATGGTTAGATTGGGTGAGAGAGGGTGGTGGAGAGAGATATTTATGTATGGTATGGGCAGAAGAAGATATGACAGAAGCAGGAGTGAGAGGATGCATGTTCAGATAGGAAGGTGAGATGGAATGGGGCTCCAGGGATGAAGATTTTATATTGAAACTGCAGATAGGAGAAGGTGGTGAAGAGGTGGTTGATGGATTTCATGCGATGAGGTGATGAAGGGTGGATTGGGAATTGATATGGTGGACAGTTTTTAGGAGAGCAACTGAGATGAAAAGTGGAGTGGCACAGATGAAGATAAGGAAGATCCAAAAGGGGAGGGTGAGGTGATTCATTGTAGGTTCCTGGTTGCCTTGTACTCCTTAAGTAGGTTGGTGGTATCCTTAAGGTTTGATTCAAGTCCCCATATATTCTCAGAAGTCGCATAGCCTGTCCATTTGATGAGGTATTTCCATCATCTTCCAATCCCATGATGGGCTAGGATGGCCTCCACTTCATACTGTTCTTCATCATTGACAATGTCTGGTGGAGGAGATGGAAATGCAGGTCCATATTCCAGGAAGGTATGGTAGGAGGAGAGTTTCGATGTGTGGAAGATGTTGTGACATTTCCAGGTTGGAGAGATCTTGAGACAATATGCAAGGTTGGAGAGAACTTCAGTGATTTCAAAGGGTTCTACTCTTTTTGGAGCAAGTTTCTTGGATGGATAGGGGAAGGGGAGGTTGGTAGATTCTAATCATACCTTATCCCTGGTTTTCCATGGGCAGAAGGTGGAGGAGATGCACTCCTTCATCAGTTGCTGTGTCTTCTGATGAGCAGCAAGGGCGTTGTCTCATGCCTTGAAGATGGTGAATAAGCAGGTTTCTAGGGAAGGGAGGAAAGTCTTTCTGATTGGAGGATAAGTACAGGGTTGATATTCCATCATGAGGTGGAATGGCATTTGGTGGGTAGAAGAGTAGGTGGCAGAGTTATGGGAGAATTCAGCTAGGGGAAGGAGATCAGTCCATTGGTGTGGTTGTTCTTTGCAGAAGATGCAGAGATAAGTTTCAAGTTCCTGATTGACTTGTTCTGTCTCTCCATCAGTTTGTGGATGGTAGGTGGAGGATAGTTTTACATCATAGGATAGGAGGCAGGCAAGTTCCCTGGCAAAGGCAGAGGCAAATTGAGGACCTCTATCAGAGATGCAAGAGTTATGGATTTCAAACCTAGGGAAAATGTTTCTGAAGAATAGGTCTGCAATGCCAGCTGCATTGATTGTTTTTGAGCAAGGTAGGAAAATTACCCCCTTCATAAGGCCATGGTTGACCATGACCAATACAGAGTCTATGCTGCAGACCTGAGGAAGGCTGGAGATGAGGTTGATGGAGATCTGTTGGAAAGGGCAAGTAGTGGTAGAAGGGAGGGGTGACAAGGGGGATATCATGGGATGGGTATTGATATTGTTTGCCTGACATGTAGGACATCTAGAAATGAAATGATGGATATAGGTGCCCATGCCAGGCCACCAGTATTCCTGTTGGAGGCATTGCTGAAAAGGTGCCTTCGTGACCGCTAGCAGGGGAAGAGTGGAGAGATAAAACAAGGTCATGGTGGACATCCTTGGGAACATAGAGATGATTCTTGAAATACAAATTTTGGCCATCATATAGCCAGTCAGAGGGGAGGGAGTTTCAAAATAGTGGGAAGCCATCAGCAGTGACATCAAGAGCATGCTTAATGAGGGGATTGGTTGTGGAGGAGCATCACATCTTGGATTGGAGGGAGAGGTCCAGAGTGCATATGATGATATGGTTGGGCAGAATAGAGGATTCAGTGTTGCCAAGGGAGGTGTTTACCTGGTCCTTTCAGGACAAGGCATCAGCAGGGGCCATCCTGGATCTTGGGGAGACATCCCAGATGATATTGAAATCTTGTAGGAAAATACTCCATCTGGCCTGTCTGTGAGAAAGTTTCTGAGGAGCACACATATAGGAGAGGTTTTTGTGGTCAGTAATGATGGTGACAGGGTGGCCAGTTCCTTGTAAGTACTGGTGCCATTCATCAAGGGCAAGGGTGGTGGTGAGGAGTTCTCTGTCATAGATATTGTAGTTTTGTTCTGCTGATCTCAACATCTTGGAGAAATACACACAAGGGTGGAGGTTGCCATTGGCATCTGGCTGCATTAGTACAGCACCCACCACAGTGAGGGAGGCATCAGACATTAAGGTGAACGGTTTTGACATATCAGGGAGGTGGAGAACAGGGGCAGTGGTGAAGATCTTTTGGAGGGTATGGAAGGTGGTTTCTTGATCAGATCCCCAGATCCAAGGTTACTTTGCTTGGATGAGAAGGTGAAGTGGTGTGGCCATGTTGGAGAAGTTAGAAATGAACTTGCAGTAGAAATTGCAAAATCCAATGAAAGAGCATATTCCCTTGACATTGGATGGTGGGTTCTATTTTGTGATGGTGGAGAGCTTTGCAGGGTCCATCTTGGCAGATCCACTGCCTACAATCATGCTGAGGTATTCAATCTCTGGGGTATTGAAGGTGAACTTTGAGAGTTTGAGTGAGAGGTGGAGGTCACACATTCATTCTAAGATGAGTTTAGTTCTAGCATGGTGGGTGGTGATGTTGGTGGAATGGATGAGGGTATTGTCGATATAGATCACCAGCCATCCTTCTGCAATGGGGTCATGGAAGGAGTGGTTTATGAACACTTGAAAAGTGGTGGGGGAGTTACAGAGTCTGAAAAACATGACTGTTGGTTTGAACAGTCCCAGGGGGGTGATAAAGGTGGCTTTCCAAGTATCTTCTGGGCATATGCAGATATTGTTATAGCCCCAACATATGTCAAACTTGGTGAATAGGATTGAGTCTTTTAGTTTGTCGACAAGATTGGAGATCAAGAGGAGAGGGTATGCATTTTTGACAGTATGTTCATTTAGGTACCAGTAGTCTTGACAAGGTTGAAGAGATCCATCCTTCTTTGGAATGAAGAAGAATGGGGCAGCTTGAGGAGATTTGGAGGGGACTATCCATCCAGTTTTCAGATGTTCTTTGATGAATGCTTTATAGGCTTCTTGCTCTTGTGGGTTCAGTGGGTAGGTTTTAGTGACTCAAGGGGAGAAGGAAGGTTTCAGCTCTATGGCATGGTCAAAAGGATGGGGAGGAGGAAGGAGATCATGGGTCTTTTTGGCAATGGTCTTGCAGATATATTCTTTTTTCAGCCAGGCCTCCCATTTATGCAATCAGGAGTTGATTTTTTTGTTGGGGTCTACTCCTAGTCAACACATTAAATATCTGGTGGGGACAGAATCAAAAGGCTTTTGTTCAGGGCAGGAAAGATCTGGGAGAGTGAGGGTACCAGCTATCCAGTCGACCTTAGGGTTCCTGGAGCATAGTCAAGGCATTCCTAGGATGACTTTGGATCTTCTACATTCTACAACCATTAATTCAATGGTTTTTTCATGGTCTGGGAAGGAGAGGTGGACAGTGGTCATCTTTCTGATGGACTTGAGTTGGTTCATAGTTCCATTTACATTATAGGCTTTCACTGGTTTTGGGAGAAAGCGAGTTGGTGGAGAGAGTTGGTGGACGAGAGAGGTGTCTATGAAATTTCCTGATGCTCTGCAGTCAATAAGGGTGGAGGTGGTGATGGTTTGAGTTCCATGAGAGAGAGAAAGTAGGACTTGTATTGTCTTCTCAGAAGGTTGTGCTAGTAGTATAGGAGCGATAGTATGAGGAAGGGGAGAAGTCAGAACATCATTCCTTTTCAAAAATCCTCATCCTCAACTATGGTTGTTGACTGGATGACTTCTCCTTCTCCGTCTTCTGCTTCATTGAAGCAGGTGTGGAGGACCTGCATGATCTGCTGTGGATCTTTCCCTTTGGCCTTCAGGCTTTATATGCACTGGGTGAGTTTGGAGGGTGGGGTGACTTCTATAGCCTGGATGTGAGAGGAGGATTAGGTGGATCACTTTCCACGAGGTTTATTGGGATATCCCAGATGGTTATGAGCAGAGCAATTAGATTTCTTACAAATGAAACAGAGACAGTCACGGAAGCAGTGAGCTTTCTCTATTGGAGAGAGATTGAGAGCATTAATGTTCATGGTGTTAGGGTCTTTGGTATGGATAGGGAAGGTATGGCTGCCTCCTTTCAGGATGTTGTTATCCATCTCAAGGTGTTCAGTAAACTTTTTGGCATTGTCAATCCACTTCTCATAGGTTTGGGGTAGATCTTTCTGGGAGTAGATTAGGCAGTGGAGGGGTGGATGTAGTCCCTTGGCAAACTTCTGGCAGATAGTGGCAGGGTCCTCGAGTTGGGCACAGAGGATGGCATTGGAAAACTCCTAGACATACTTCTGGAGCATATAGTCATTGATAATCCAGGGTTTTTGGAGTTTCAGATGATGTTCTGGCAGAGGACATTGAGGGCCTCTTTGGCAGCTCCCTTGATATTATAAGGGACAAAGATGGATTTGAAATCAGTAATGACCTTGTTGAAGGTCTTGTCTTTGTTCTCGGTAGCAGGGTTCTGTAGAATATTGTACCACTTTTCAGCAAAGTGGACACCAGATCCTCCACTGATCTTGTTCAAGAGAGTGTAGATCTTGGGGGGGTTGGTGGTGAAGATACTACTGTTGGTGTCGAAGTGTCCTTTCATGGCACTAATCCACCATATTGCCTTCTGGGCATCTCCAGCAAAATCAGCAGGGAGAGTGGACTTTAACTCAATGGGCTTGGGAGTGGTAGTCATAGCAACAGGTAGGAGAGATGTTGGTGGAGAGACTTGAATGGGAGATTGTGCTCTGGAGTAGCTGTAGTTCACAGGGAGAATGTGTGGGATGTCTACTTTGATATTGGAGTTCTCTGACTCAGGGTTGGACAGCTGGGGTCAGCTGGCAAAAAGTCTTTGCAAGCTTCTTTGAGTGTGGGTAGAACAGGGTGTCAGCACACCAGGACTGGAGGATCTGGTGATCCTATGATGAGGGTTGGGTTGGTTGGCAATGGTGACTTACTCTACGAGGAGAGTCAGAGGGACAAGCTAGTTCTTTTGTAACATGGATGACTTCAATGTGGACAGCATTAACATTGCTTTGACAAATGTTCCTATTCCTGGGAGGTACTCATGAAGAGACACAATGTCCAGCAAGCTAGGCAATGAGGACACTTGATCCAGACAACAGACAAGCCCTTATATGAAGGCGACACAGGGAGAGCAAAGTAGTGCACTAGATTGCAAGAAGCAAAGTAGGCGTAGAACTAGCTAAAGATACAGGAAGTCTCTAGCTAGTCTTATATACGTTATACATGAGTTTAGGGCAAGCATGGAATGTTGTAGAACTACATGGAAAAAGGGACACTGTCAAGTCCAGTATCTCCAGTCAAGGTCTGACCAGAGTTTGTAGGCTAGATGGGGGGTTAGCACAGGAGTGGACTGGAGGTCCAAGCAGAGTAAGGGTAAGGTTACTTAGGGGTGAGGACTCAGCACAGGACTTGTGTGTTGTGCCCTTGCGTAGGTCTGTCCTCTAGTGGAGGTCAGAGGTCAGAGTGGAGGTTCAGTGTAGGATAGGGTGAGGAGACAAGAGACAGGAGGCAAGCAGTGTCTGACAAGGACAGGAGATGAGGGGAGACTTAGTTGATATTTGTACTATGGTTACAGGAAAGCAGAGGGAGTCCTTAAGTACATTCGGAGTAAGGTACAGAGATATGAAAAGGGAAATAAGATCAGTACCTAATTAGGCGAAAAGATTTCAGATGTCAAATATAAGTAAGAGAAAGGGTTTTAGATGTCAATTAACTTGCATGGGATGGAAGCAGGTTTCAGATGTCAAATAAACTCACAAGGGATAAAAACGGATCAAAAGGAACACAACATACACAAGAGACTGAGGTCCGAGCACTACCAAGCAAGTCTGAGTGGAGGATGAAACTCTGGGATGGAACTCTGAGGGATAAGAGGGGTGTTTTGGGTGGAGGTGGGCAGAGAAGGCCAGAGGTGGCATGTTTAGATGTTGGAGGGATGGGATATGACAGTGCCCCCTAATTACAGCCAAGCCCTTGAGGCCGTGGTAAGTGTGGAAGTCTGGTTGGAGCCAATCTGAGGAGGCTGTCAGGCCCCTATGGAGAGGAGTGACTGGGAGTGGAAATGGTGTGGTGATGTTGCTTATCAGGCAGAGTCCAGAAATTTTCACCTCAGAGTTTAAAGAGTAGCCTTGGAGGTGGGACAGCTTAGAACCATACCACCATCATCTGACATGTCTGCCAACACCTCAAGATTCCCTACCCCCATTCTCAGTGACAACAAGGAGGTCCAGTGTTATGTTTTACCTTTTTTTCCTTGTCTTTGTCTTTGTTCCCATGATACTTAGCCAACCCTTAGCTAAGTCCTTGCTTCTTTAACCCTGATTAGATCTTCTTTGCTTTGCTTTCACCTTTGCTTCTTTGTCACATGTTTCATTGCCTTGCTTGTTTAATCTCTGCCCATGCTTCTTAGTCACAGTCTTCTGATCTTCTCACAGCTCTCCACTTCCTTGCTTCTTTGCTTCTTAGCTTCCTTGTTATCTCTAGCTTCCATGCTTCTCAGCTGGCCCTCACTTGGTCCGTGCTTGCTCCCTAGCACTATATAAACCCTAGCACCTGTAGTCTTAGTCCTCACTTTGTACCTTCCTGGGATTCCCCACGATACCTAGAGTCCTCAATCCTAGACCTTGTCTCATCGATCCTATGGTGGTACCCACTCCACATCTTTGTCTTAGCTCATTGCCTATGGTGGTACCCACTTCACATCTTAGTCTTAGCTCATCGCCTATGGTGGTAACCACTCCACACCTTTAGCTCTTCGCCATCGTCATTGAACATTAAGGCAACCCATCCAGGGCTACTTAGGACCTACCTGGTCCAAACGTAACATCCAGCGCCTCAAGGTCCAAATCAAGGTGGTGCAAGAATGATGCAAGCGGAGCAGGAGAGGCAGGAGTGCAAGGAGCAGAAGTGGGAGGAGGCAGAGGCATGTCAGAAAGAGGCAGAAGCTGCAGAGAGGCAGAGGACAGAGCTGGAGTGCCAGAGAGCAGAGCATGAGAAGGAGAAGGAGCAGGAGAAGGGAAAAAGAAAGCAAAAGGTAAGTCCAGAGAATGTGCAAGGAAGGTACTGATAGAAGATCCACAGGATTACATTGAACTGACTGACTCTGAAGAGGAGTGTGGTCAGGGTGAGGTGTCTGGGAAGAAGTGTGTGTGTGGGGGCAAATGGTGTGCCTGGTGCCAGAGAGGCAACTGGGAGTGCATTCCCCTGGCGTAGGAATCAAAAGGTACAGTGTGCCTGCAGTGCCAGCAGGCACACATGACCTGCCAGTGGCTGGAGGACAGGTTGCCACAGGCAGGTGAGAAGAAGAAGTGGCCCTGGGTCATTGTAAATCCTGAAGGCAGGGCCATCACAGAGGGGCACAAGCACAGAGGAAGAGGAGGAGGAAGCAGCAGAGGTGCCTGACCAGCACCTCTAGCTGCTCCTCCAGATTGCAGAGGTGGTGGAGCACCTCATGGAGATGACTGAAGGGAACTCAAGGGAGAGGAGAAGGAAGAAGGTGAAGGCAGTGTAGACAGGGGACATGCTGGAGAAGGGAAAAGGGAAAGCAAAGGAGACAGCAGAGGCCGGAGTGCAAGTGGAGGAGATGGAGAGTGAAGAGGAAGAGAAGGAAAAGGAGGACAGAGGTGTGGAGATGGAGGAGTAAGTAGTGTAGACATTATTTGTTTTTCTTTTCTTTGTTTTGTTCTTTTCTCTTTTTTTCCTTTTTTTGTTTGTCTTTAATCTTTTCAAATAAAATACAGAGACGAATGGAGATCAGAAGGAAGGAAAGGTACAACAGATGAAAAGTCAGAGGACCTGGAGAGCTCCAGACTTGTCAGGGTACTTCCAATGGAAGTCCTTTACAAGGTCCTTCATATGTTCCAACTCTATGGCTAACACCCAGGAGGTCTCTTTGTCGGTCCTGGAATATCCAAGCCAACACACCAGATACAGAAGTTGGCAGTGGCACCTCCTCCAATCGATCTTGGAGTCTAAAACCTTTTTAATCTCATACTTTGGTTCTTTGTTGACCTCTATTGGAGGTGGCAGAGGTTGGATACAGTTAGGTATAGTATTCAAAGTCGAAGGTTCTAGCTGAGAAACAAGAAAGACAGGATGAATGGAATGAAGAGACTTGGGTAAACATAGCATGAATGAATGACTGCCTAGATGGGCAATAATTGGGAAGGGCCCATGAGGGCTTTTCAAATAAATTGAATGTTGATCTGTCTGCTGCAAAAATTCCTCCATTCCATGCTGTACACAACTTCCTCTCCATGTATGCTTGTGCCAGCTCTGCATCTGTTGAGTCAACCGCAGGG
>JBBPKJ010000892.1:0-15409 GCA_038089195.1 Brasilioporus rufonigricans | reverse complement strand
ACAACTACGATATGAGAAGCTCACCTCAGTCGCGTGCGTTACAACGGACTGAGGTGTTCCAACGTGAACGGTATAGACTATATACGAAAAACTACTACTGTGTCCGACAAGGGTCATCAGTAAGGGCTGCATCAACAATATGGGAGAATGAATATACGCGATACAGGTGAAACAGTGAGTCCATACTACGCGGGCAATGACAGCGCGGGTCGCGGTCATGGCTGTGCGTGCGCTTGTTACTTCCGACATTAGAGGCAGTGATATACTCTGCAAATGGCGAGTATCTCATGAGCAGCCACTGGGAAAACGGGATTCGGGTGTGGCAAGTGGAAGACGGAAAACAGGTGGCGTCAATGGAAGGATGGGGTGTCCTGTGTCTCGCCGTGTCTCAGGACGGGAGGTGGATCGCTGGGGGAACAACATGGGGTTATGTGCGCCTGTGGGACACAACATATAAAGAAGTCTCCGGGCACAGCCATGGAGACCGTAACAGGGAGAACATCTATGGCGTCGATTTCTCGCCCGACTCAACCGTACTCGCCTCCGCCTCTGGGAATTGCAAAGCCACGGTTTGGGATCTCAAGACTGGCAAAAAAGTGCAGACACTCCCCCACGAGAAGGAAGTGACGGCAGTGAAATATTCGCCACAAGGAGACCGGATCGCATCGGCCACTCCGGAATCCATTCGAGTCTGGGGCAGCAATGACGGCCACTTACTCATCGACGTTAATCCAATGAGATTAATTCCACACTACAACGACCTCCTTTGGTTCGACGGCCACCTCTTGGTCATTTCGAGAAGTATAATCCTGGAACTCGATGCATCCACCGGATCAACGGTCTCAGAATGGCCAGTCCCAGATACCACCCAGGGCTCGTGCATTGCTCTACCAAAGCACGGGAGTTTCATCGCATACGCGACAAAGGATACAGTCACACTTTGGGACATATCGACGCACACTCAACTCAGTCAACTCCAGCACTCTCAACACATATTTTCGATCTCAATCTCTCCAGATGATCGAGCGATCGCCATTGGTGGAAAAAACAGGAATGAAGGTCTGCCCCGTGCTGTGAGTACCGTGTTTCGTTACATGGAGCTGCATTACATCCATCGCCTTACTCCAATCCTGTTCCACATAGGATTCAACTTCATGTTCACTCCGCACTTTCCGCGAACCAGATTTTCAGATAGATGATGTTGTCCTCAATTTGTGGAAGCAAGATGATCTCGAAAACGCAGAGGCGTTACTGACGGCAACGATCACTGTGTCTCAGAATCCAACCCATTGTGTGCTCACTAGTCGAGCTCTCGTTCGTGCCCGTTTGCGAAAGTGGGGCTTAGCACTCGTTGATGTTAAAAAGGTATTTGTTATTCTACTCGCATACACGATGCTGACGTCAATCAACACCAAGGCCATCGACATCCAGCCATCCGCGATCGGTTATATCATAAAGAGTATAGCACATGTCGGCAACGGAGAAAAGAACCAAGGCTATCAGGCTTGCGACATCGCATTTGAGTACCTTCACTCATCTCATGTCACCTTTCTCCTTGTCGTCAAGGTCTGTTATTTCAAAGTGGGGCGCCCTTCAGCTACTCATGGTCCTTAGGCCATTATTGTCTTTATGGCCGGAGAGCATATTAACGCGATATCGCGCATGAACGACCTCATTGCTACGACATCCGTTGACTCAGAATGCTGTGTAGTTCAGGCAAGTGCATAATGAGCTGTCACGAGGTGAATATGACGATTCCGGCAGGCCTACATGTACCTTCTCGTCGGAAATTCGCAGATGGAGAGCAGGAATTACGAGGGTGCGATAGAGTCGTTCGAGCAGGCACGAGCTAATCTACGACCCCTCCCGAGTCAATCGCTCTTTTTGGTCACACTGGCAAGTTTCTTAACACGTACATCGCTCAGCACCGATATCGCTCACCTTCCCCAACAGATATCCGGATGGAAATTTGATCGTCTCAACGTCATGACCAGACAGCGATTATGCGAGGCCCTCTATTCAGCAGGTCGCATCACGGATGCGGTTGAGCATTTCCGTGAGCTGACGATTCAATTAGGAGATGGGGCAAACACCCGCCGTGAAGATCATGAATGGACTCTTTGTGAGTGGTCCTACGTCTCGTAGTGTCCCTATTGACGCGATAATTCTATCAGACTTTACACAGCGTTTCTCGAGGAAATTGGTGCATCTTGGAGGTACTGCTGCGGATGCCAAGCGATATGACGACGCCATCTCCCACTACTCGGCTGCACTATCTATTCATCCGCCCTCCTCACAAGACATTCTCATCAAACGAAGCAAGTGATGCATCACGATCAGGCGATCACGCTCGATCCGTCGTCTCATTTCGGGTACGAGATGAAACATGCAGCATTACAAAAAGCAGGAGACCATGATAATGCGGTTCATGCGTTCGAGGTGATGCTCTCAAAGATCGAGCAGTCACCTGATCCAGACGTTCGGCGTGAGTCGTACCCTTGTTGCATGATAAAGATAACGTGCTCACATTATTCGACAGGACTTGGTGACCGGTACATCCACCCGTCGGGCACGCGAGCGACGATCCGCAAACTTGTCCAGAAGACCACCCGTCGTTTGCCACGCGAACTCATCAACACAAGTGAGGGGCGTCTGTGCAATAGAGCAGACCTGGCATCCGCATTCGAGTTATCGGAAATCTGTAAAATACTTGTATCATCCATGACGACACGCATCGACCACATCCAGATCAAGCGTGAAGTACGACAGTACTTCCGATACGTGATGCTATCGCACAAGTGGGAAGATGGCGAGCCATCATTCCAAGAGGTGATGCACACTGCGGTGTATGACCTAGATCAATCCCCTACTCACCAAAAGCTGCAAATGTTCTGCAAAATCGTTCGGGATAGTGGATTGATTTGGGCATGGAGTGATACATGCTGCATCAATAAATCAGATCCCTTCGTACTCCAGGAGGCCCTGGTGGCGATGTTCAAGTGGTACCAGGGATCCACCTTGACAATTGTTTATCTCCGAGGTGTTACCTCGTCATCACAGTTCGGTGCGCTCATGAGAAGTATATGGAACACTCGCGCATGGACCCTTCAGGAGTATGTTGCTGCCAAGGTCGTTCTCTTCTACACTGAACAGTGGACTCTGTATCTCAATCTACGGTTACCGAATCACAAAGAATCCCTGGAAGTCATCTCGGAGATGGAGAACGCCACTGGGGTGTCTACAGAGGTATTAATGGCGCTTCGTCCAGGGTTGACTAGCATTCGGGAGAAGTTACGTCTCGCATCGACAAGACACACGACGCTAGTGGAAGACGAAGCCTACTCATTACTTGGCATATTTTCGGCTACTGGTATACCGGCGATATACGGTGAAGGGGAGGGTGCACTTGGGCGTTTATTGGCAAACGTTCTGACGAGATCTGGAAATCCCAGTATCCTTGCATGGACAGGTGATTCTGGCCCATTCAACAGTTGTCTACCCGCCCATGTCGCCGTGTTCAATGAACCAGCCACATCACAACTCCCCCCGAGCATCCCAAACTCCGAGTTGGACACTATTGTCACTGCCTCGCGCGCTTCTCCGTTCGACTTCGATGCAGCACTAAGGCTATATGATCGCCTCCGGGAACTTCCTACACCTAGGTTTGCAGAGAGTCGGATGACACTTCCATGCATCACTTTCCGACTCCCTCATCTTTCGTCACATCGGACCGCAGGTTCAGTTCATGTCTATCGCACGGATACTGACCCCTTCGGCATGGTGGAAATTAGGACGAAATATGACCTCTCTCGGTTTGGGACTCTGTATCTTGTTCATGCATGGTTGGGGAGCCTTCTTGAACGCGAAGACGTGCATAGTAGTGCACATGAAGAGGACAATGCTATACCACCTCCCTCGTCACACCGAGACGATGAAGAGATCGACGATGAATATATCACCGACACGCCACACCATGACACAGAATTCGGTGATTCATCGTCACCTCTCGAGTCTCAATCTCTCTCACTCCTTAATCCCGCTCATATGGTACCAATGAGCCGAGAGACACGGGCGCGGCGGCTCGTTGCCCGTCTTAGACAACCATTCGGCGCATTGTTGTTCAGGTTGACGACAGTTGATAAACGCGTAGTGGGTTATAAGCGGATCGCGGCGGACAGCATGGTCAACGTGCAGTTTCGGGAGAGCTTCCCACTAGCTAGTATTCTGGATCGAGTACGTGCAGTCGACGTTTTGTAAGTTGGGTAGCGTCTCGGACGTGTTTTCAGCTGATACATGCCTTGCAATCGAATATACGGAGTAACGGACTGCTCATGGGGTATCCCGAAGCACCAGAGTTGGTTGGATCTGACAGCTCGGTTTCAGATTCGGTGTACGAGCACAGATCATTTCCGTCCAGAAGTGATCTGAGTCCCGTCAAACCTCTGAGGGCAATGGCTTTGCCGTCGTCGTTTCTGTTGAGCCTGAGCGCGAGGGTGATCACGTGAATGTTCGATCAAGTGACCAATGGCGGATTTTCGGTCCAGCCTTGACAAGTAGATGTCGTAGCTCAGCGCTCAGGTTCGACAGGATAAGTCTTGCATCACGACGGGCGTAAGGTAACATGCATAACCAGACAAGAAGTGGAGGGATACTGTATGCAGCATCACGGCATACTTTTCCGCAACATACGAGAGATCCCATATCAATATTCACACACAGGCCATCAAAGAAACGGTCAACAAACTACATCGCCATCGCAATCCAGCTCCACACCACTCAACGTTGCAACCCCAAATCCTAAAGTGTTGGCATTGGCACGCGTACCGAGACACGGATACGACTGGCCTACCTGCTCAATAAGCTTCCGCGCGATGGGGTGGAATAACGTCTTGGCACTCTCATACGCAGCGAGCGTCTTTGCGCGATCGACCTTGTTGGCCGCCCTGAACAGCGGCCTGCAGAACTTCATCCGGCCTTGGATGATCCCGGTGTCCTTGCCGATCACCCAGTCCAGGACAGCCTGTACAAAGAGCTTGGCTGCGGGAGATGTCGGGTCTTTCAACACGACGAGGTAAAACGGAGTGCGGATCTCTGAGTTGTTCGTTTGCGAGAACCTGTAAAGCCCGTCCAGGTGGTATAGGTGGCCCGTTGGAAGGGCCGGGTAAGTTTGGAGACGTTCTAGGAACACGGCTATGCAGCCCATCGTCAGCACGACTGGAAAAACAAGTTGTCATGAAATAACTGACTTCGCTGCTTGCTGTCGAGTTTGTCGAGATCTGAAGGCTTGAAGTCCAACTGGGCTGGATCAGTGTCGCGAGAGGTGTTCCAGCGGTCCGCTAGTTCGTTTGCAGCAATAACAAGCGTCAAGTCGTACTCTAATTTCACTGGCAGTGTCACTCCTTCACCGTAAAACCATGCCTGTACAATGTATGTACCAGTGAACTTTTATAGATCATGCGAGACACTTACATCCCAGTCAATGGTGTTAAGCGCTCTGATCTTGTCTTGTTGGTTGGCGAAGAAGGAGTACAAATGATCCTTCCATTGTACAGTAGTGATGCTATGACCCATATAAGTTTTCACATAATCTTTGATATAAGGACGCATAACATCGATGCCTCCTAGCGTGCGTTCTGTGGTTCTTTATCAGTACTCACGGTAACTCAATGCAGCCCTTCGACACACCAAGAAGGAGGATCAGGTTTGCGCCCTTGTCATATGGAACGCGACTATAAGCCGCATCGGGATCCTCTCCAACGTCGAACGCAATGACGAGCCTCTGGTATCTTGGCGTGGATACGAACAGCTCTAATGCATCCACGAGGCTTTTGTAGCCGATGACATAGGATAGACCACGGGGACCGGACGAGTGGTGGATTAGTTCTTGTAGCAGTCGCTCGATGTACGTTGTCCAGCCTTCGTTCAACCAGAAGTGCGAAGCATGTGCGTGGCTGAGGGGTAGATCAGTGCTGAAAGCTAAGGCAAACACGGGGACTCACGTAACACCATTTCCAAACCAGGAGTGAGTGAGTTCATGGATTACTACGTCGGTTAAAGATCTGTCCCCAGTGATAAGTGCTGAGAAGGGATTTAGACAGCCGCCTGTTGAATTTATGACCAACTTACTAGGAGTCATGAAAGATATGCAGGGATTTTCCTGACACGTGCGCATGAGATACCGTTGTGCACACATGTAGGGAGAGGTGTCTTACCATGCCACCATAAGGGAAGGAATGTGGAAGTACAAGCAGATCGTAGACCCCGAATTTGTACGAGCCTGCGAGGTCTTCAGCGGCGGCTAGATACCTGGAATCGATATAAGTGATGAGTATCACCTGAAGTATCATCCAGAACTTAAGACGTACTTGGGAGTGTCCTCAGAAAATTCATTGTAAGCGTCATCCAATAGCTTTGGTTCTGTCCATACTCCACTCGACCACGACCTGCCCTCTGGGACTACGAAGGGACGGTATCGCAAGTCTCCAGCAGCGATCGCAAGGAGATAAGAGGGAATCGGTTCAATCTAGAAATAACAGCATCAGTGCATATACATCATTTGATGGACTAGTGGGCATGTCAACCTGCTTATATTCGTAGGTGACGACATCTTTTCCGATGACCTTGCCTCCATGCGGGGGACCATCCGAGGGTGGTGATACGCGCTTTGCGGAAAGGAGAACTGGGAGGAGACACTTCACTTTTGCGTCATAAGTCTACAAGAAAGGTGAACTTGGGCGCGGATGCATTGCAGACCTTTGGCACTTACTAGCTTCACAGACGGCGTATCTGTAAACGTGAGGGTGAGCAACGATCAATGCAGAAGCGTTAGATTTCAGTTGCCTTGCAAGGGAGCCAAACTGCGCGCGTGGATCGGTTGGCATTGACTGAACAGATACGGGAATTCTTTGCCTTCCGTCAGTCTACAGGGTGAAGGAATACGAACGACAGTGAATAGATGTTGCCGAAGAGACTTGGATAGATAGTTGACATACTCTTTTTCGAGCCACATCAAGGCAGGGCATTCTTTGGTAGTTTTGTACGTTATTTTCACCGATATAGTCTCCCCTGCTCGGGTGAGTGGGATAGGCACGTGGAAAGCAGATCCCATGACCTTATGTTCTGGATCCAGTCGCGTCTGCCAATGAGTCAATGCTGAGATCGATCGAGGAAACAAAGCAAATATGAACTTCGACGGTACGTCCGTTCACCTCCGTCGATTCAATCCCCAGTACGTGCGTGTCGAAGCTGTCGACAGGCGCCTCAACGTTCAACCCTGCCATGGCGGGGGTTACAGGGACCACGTACATCACTTCGGAGACGTCCTCCTTCGCGATCAACTGATGCGTCGCCGACCCATGGATGCATCTCCTTTCGAAATCGACGGTCCAGTCGAGGGACACGTTCGTCGTCGCGATCTTGGTGTAGTTGGACTGCGACGTAGGATCGCTGACGGGAACTTGAGCGGCCATAGCGATCGTGATCACGATACGCGATCAACGTGTCACCACGGCGTTTGCAATATTTAATACATACCCAAATGCTGTTTTAATTAGGCGCGAATCACAAGCATGAAATAAAGCCTCAAACGTTCGGCTTTCCATATTCCCACCCTCGGCCTAAGGGATAATACCATCATCCTAATCACACCCAATGATTCTGACTTTGTGAACTCATTGGATTATGACCAGTTATTCTATTCAATTTGGAGTTGGCGTATTCGCTTGGTCAGTAGACCGCTACAGCGCTGTCAACCGGGGAAACAGAATACCACGCAGCCGTACATGCATGGTGAAAAATTTTGTAGCTTTGTCAACTGTTCGCTGAACTCGGTTTCGCACTATCAGAGCCCACTATAACCCTTCAAACCGTCATTGTGAGCCCCTCTGACGGGCGCATCTCAATACCACCTTCTGCACTGATTGGCGGCGACACAGTACCCAAACGTGAACGGCCCCAGTTCACGCAACCGAAGGGCATGCAACTCAGCGGGAGCAAGACCAATATAAAAGTGGGCGTAGCACAACTTCCCGAACAGGTCGTGACCACTGACTCACCGAGAGAGGTGGAAATGCTACCTGTGGTAACGGCAATCTGATGGACGTGAATGCCGAGAGAACTTGAGTAAGTCTCGAATCTATTAAAGTGTACTACGTGTTCACTCTTGTGTAGTGTTTCAGGTGCGTTTGAGACTGCCCCCGACTTTGGATTTGGTACTTTACATCCAAGTTCCCAGAAATGTATGTCAGTTCATGAACTAGTGAGATAACTCAGTCTGACGGAGCTTTCTGTCAGCCGAAGATGATTCCGTGGATACTCTCGCAACCCATCGAATATAGTACCTAGGTCGTCCTGATGGGGATCACCTCAGCCTCTTTCTCGTGCACTGACCCCTCAACCTCGAATCCACGCGCAAGCCCGAAAACCAAGCGGCATGGCCAAGGAAGCAGCAGCGAATGAAATGGTAAGAAGAAGAGAGGTGCTTGGTACGTCCCTTTTTCCTAACATCCTCTGATGGTTGGTCGGATATTAGACTGATGGCGGTGACGACAACACATCAGAAGACTGAAAGAACAGACAAAGAACTCGGTATCTGCAACCGAATGGTCTCACGTTAGTTGATGAGAGCGTGTCATTGCATGTCCCATGTTACGATGCAAATATATGCGCTTCCGAGTATTGGACATAGTTCCCCATGGAACAGGGTACGATTTGTAATATGAAAGACTGAGGAAATGCGGCAGTCAGCTGCACACGCTTGAGCAAGGACATACCTTGGATTTATCAGCCTAGAAAACAGTAGAGAATAGCATCATCGGATCAGCCAGACCCCCAGTTCAACCACCCCGGCTCCTTATCAGTTTGCAAGAACGCATTTAGCCTCTCGACGTTCCTTCGAACGTCCACTCCTTTTCCTGTCGGCCACTCTTTCGTGAAATTCGTGAGAACCTATGCATATACCGATGTCTTAGGTGGACCATCGACGTATATCCTCAAATGAGTGTAATCGCCATCTTGGAAGAGCGCTTTACCCATACGCTCCATACCTTCAAGCAAAAGGTTAAAGCGCGAGCGGCCAGGGTCACAGCCTTGTGCCAATGTGTGGAAAGACAAGCATCCAAATAAGGTTAAAAGCTCACAGGGCTCATATCCTATCGAAGTGGACGACCATTTCGATAGAATAAACTATGCGAGGACGAACAATGTACAGAATCGAGGGGGTAGACGGAAAATGCACACCAGTGATCGTTCGGGCCGGGATGCGAGCGCACTGGGTAATCCAACAGGGTATCAGCTGGAGCTCCGTATCCCGCGACATCATACAGACTACATAGCCAACTTGAAGTACTAATCCGCTAAAATCACCCAAAACTTTAGGAATGTAGGGGGAGTGGTAAACGTGAGAGTTGTCCCCAATACTCCGCGCAGCTCAATTAGATAAACCTCTAGGCTATGAACCAGCTGCGACACACTGGCTCCAGAAATTGCAGTCTCAATACGTTCTTCGTAGCCGTGCGGCTTTGGAGATCGACTCGGAATTGCCTGTTCGCCTCAACCACCCCATCCGGGAACCACTCAGACTACTTGCTTGCCTGCGGCGGCGTATTCATGCCAAAACCGATGGCCATCAGGAGATGTCAGAATTCGCTTCGGCGTCCTCACACGTGTCAGTACAATTCTCGCAGTTGTCACACTGATTTTTGCATCTCAATAAAACAAGCATAGAATAAATTCATTCAACTCCGTGGTGCCAATCTCAAGCAGATTCGCGCCCTAGAGGAAGATCGCTTGTCGAATAAAATGTTTGGTTTCGAGAGATGTGTGAAAGGACGGTCGTTCTGTAACACGAGTCCGTCAGGACTCCAGTCGACGTTGTACGAGACTGGAGAAAGCATGGCAAGTGGGCTAACGGACGCTACTGTCCAAATATAGTAATCTGATGTAAGTACGAAAATTATCCAAGTATGTGCTAGCATGGGATGATCTCCAACAAGATGTCCGGCTCTGTGGTCTGACCTAGTCAACGGTAAGCGATAGTATTGCACTCTACCCGACTTAGTGCGAATGTGTATCGCAGACCGGATGAAACGGAGGATGTTTCAGACAGCTTGACAGACGGATAAAATTTAATTGGTCCAGTGCTGACGTGGTTAGCACTGTGAGCAACCCGATTCAACAAGTTGTGCCTGGACGGAACCTGATCATGATACTCTGGAACTCCATATCAGGCCCCTATACGCAGACAATTTTATGCCATCGCAATCTTAACAAACTCACGTCGAACATACGAATCCATCTTGTTCGACATCCCACAGTAAGTAGCCCTCTTGTGTCACCGCCACTTCACAAAACAGCTTAGAAACTCCGAGCGGATGCTTCCAGCAAACATACCCTGTTGACTCCGCCGACCAGATCGCTCCATGTTTCGAAGCACGTAGATGGCGAACGTTTGAGCTAATACCCACGAGAATGCGAGTTATCGTCAGGTACCACGGCGCAACGAAACCTACATTGTAGAGCAAGATATGGGTACAGCATCACGAAAACAGTATTTTACGCTCGTAAGATTTCTTAACTCCGGATTCTCACTAATTCCTGGTGCCTTTGTAAAGCACGGATGATTCTCGGAATGTTCACCAATGGTGCCAAGTACTCCGCCGGATACTTCCTAAGATGTCTCGTTCGAGACTCCTTTGTAATCGAATGATCCAAAGGCTGCTACTGCCTCTGGTGAAACATAGCAACGCTAATCTGGCGCCACACTTAATTTCTTGCCGTTTCCTGTTTTTTGTCTGGTGTGGTCCGCAGAAGATCGGTAGTAATGGTGCACAGGAATGGTGTGGCAGACACTATGGCATCGTAATAATCCATTCCTCGGTACTTCCCGTGTCATGCTAACGCGGCCATACTTAAACTATCCCTATAGTCTTGTCACGGTTTTCTGTGTCCAATATCTGCGCCAATGGACGACCGTGGTTCTTATGCCCATCCCAAAGGTCATGCTAGTGCAATCACTAGGGTGCCTAGCATCAACAATGAAAAGACCTTGGAACAGGATGAAAAAACTTACTACGCAAACGCCGACATCGAGGCTTCATCAACCCCATCCACTGATGGTGCTTCAGATGCTATCCTCTACAACGAACGTGACATTGCGACGCATGTCATCTCTGTCGACGATGATCCCTCTCTCAATCCGTGGACCTTTCGTGCCTTCTTGCTCGGGCTCGGTCTCTCCGCATTTGGTGGCTCCTTGGGTGCATTCATCTCTTTTGAAGTCTTGTCTTCTTCTTATCATACAAACAGCCGAAATCTATTATTTCAAGCCAGTAAGTACCATTGTGATTGCTGTATCATACTTTCATCACCTCGTCATCACTAGCAAACCGTCGGAGTATCTTTGATGTTCATTGCCATCGTCTCCTATGTTCTCGGAATTATGATGGAAACATTCATCCCCCGCCGTGGTTTGTTCCGTTATTTGAATCCTGTAAGCTTCAACTACCCCAGAACCTCGTCTGCTCACCCCTTTCCAGCATCCTTTTAATAAAAAAGAGGACACTTTCATCGTCATAATGGCAAGTGCAGCAGCAAACTCTGCCATTGCCACAGAGATCCTTGCTGTCCAGCGACTATACTATAACATCGTTCCAAATGCTGTAACTTCCATCTTCCTGTTGTTTTCCAGTCAGCTTCTTGGCTACGGCATCGGTGGGGTACTGAGATGTGAGTTTATATTGATTGGGTAACACGTCCTCTGATGCACTGCGACGAACAAGCAACACTGTTATATCCCTCAAAAATGCTTTATCCTGGCATACTTCCGGTTAATTCCATGCTTGATGCATTCTTCCGCGACGGCCCGACCGCCCGCCATAGACTCAAGGTGTTCTACCTTGTCTTCGGAGCGTGGGTAGCACTCTAGCATGGGCTTTCAGTTAGTAAGCTCACCTTCGACTCGTAGTATCTTTATCTGGGAACTCTTCCCTGAATGGATTTTCCCTCTGCTCACTGGCTTTTCGATTTTTTGCCTTGCTGTACCAAACAATGCAGCCGTCTCACGAGTGTTCGGCGGAAGCAATGGTAATGAAGGGCTCGGCCTTCTCTCTATTTGCTTTGATTGGCAGGTTGGCTCCACGCCAGATTTGTGCTGTGATATCATAATTCATACACCCATCCATAGTACATCTCCTGTGATTACAACCCTATGACAACTCCACTGAAGTCTCTGGTGAGTAAAAAGCAGACCGTGTAAGCATTGCCGTGGTTTACACCTGTACAGCTTTCGTTCCTCATCGGGTACATATCATGCGCGTGCGTGTGCAAAGAATGCTCGATCAACCATGTCTGATATACTCTTCTTAGGGTTATTTTCGTATCTGTCTATTACAACAACATCTGGGAGTCCCAAAAATTCCCCTTCGTACGTGCGGGTATACTTTGTTTTGGGACATTTCCATGACTGGAGCTTGTAGCTCTCTCAACTCTTGTTCTATGAAAACGGTACCGTCTACGATCAGCTGTCAATCTTGAATTCAAATTATGAAGTCGACCCTACTCTCCTCGTACAGCAAGGCTTACCATACTATGCCGGAACTTGGGTCGTGTATCTCCTCTCCACAAACTTGGGATTCGCAGCTACATTCACCCACTTACTTCTTTGGAATCGCAATGACCTGCGCGAGGCCTGGAGCTGGATGTCTCCTTCCAACATTCGCAAGCTGTGGCAACAATTGAGGAGGAACGACGTGAAATGGAAGTTCTGGAATGACGACGGTATGCGGGAACAGCCTCAAAGAAACGAAGATATCGATCCTCACTACGCTCAAATGCTCAAGGTGCGCCTCTGGCCTTCGGCGATTCCATAATAGACCTTGAGCGATTCCGTATTTCAGTATCCTGACTCCCCAAATAGCTGGTACTACACTACTTTCGTGGTATCGTTTGTAGTGTCTCTAGTTGTCATCTACAAGAGTGATTCTACCTTGCCATGGTGGAGCTTCCTCGTATCTGTGCTCTTGGCGGTCGTATCCGTCCTCTTCCTGGGTGCGTTATCCGCTATGACTAGTATCGGTTTCTCTATCCGTGAGTTTCCGATATTCATCAACGTCACACCAGTTTGCTGAAATTGTGAATAGAAACTTTCGCACAGATGATCGCAGGATACTTGCATCCTGGCAAGCCAATGGCCAACATGTACTTTGTTCTGTATAGTTACAGTGAGTTCATTTAAAAGAACTTACGTGACTGTGCTGACTTACTCTGTTTCCAGACAGTGTTTCACAAGCTAGTCTACTGCTCCGTGACCTTAAGATCGCGCAGTGTAGGTCTTTCTGGCAACGCTGCCATTAGCGACGATTAATGATTCATAACAGATGCCAAGCTCCCTCCTCGTGCTGCTTTCACCGCTCAGATAATCGGCACCCTTCTTGGCGCCGTGCTGAACTACTGTAAGAGAGTGTAATCCCATCGACCGCATGTTCTTACGTTCACTTCTAGTCTTGATGAACTCCATTGTCGACAATCATCGCGACATCCTGCTTTCCGTTCAAGGAACGAACATCTGGTCTGGGCAACAACCTCAGTCATACAACTCCCAGGCGATCGCATTTGGTGGCCTTAGTCACGGGTTGTTCTCCGCCGGCATGAGATACCAGTGGGTGCCCTTGTCATATCTAATCGGCCTCGCTGCGCCCGTGCCATTCTGGCTCGTGCATCTATATTGGCCCAAGTTCCGTACTGGTTATTTATACATACCTATCGTCTGGTATGTGCCCAGTTTTTGCGTCACCGACTAACCCTCTTATATTTCCCTATTCAGTGGGACGTTGGGCTTGCTCGCCGCAGGTATCAATTCATCACTTGTATCTACTTTCGCAGTTGGGTTCCTCTCTCAGTGGTGGATCCGAACGCGCTACCCTGGCTGGTTCCAGAGATACAATTACCTCGTTGGCGCAGGTGCGTTCCTTTTAGTGATTTGCGTGTACATGATCGTCATCAAGCTGTCTGGCAGCGCTCGATGGTGGCACCCAAGTCATGGTGTTCATCCTATCCTTTGCCGTCCAAGGTGCAGCAGGCACTTCTCATCTATTCCCCACCTGGTGGGGCGCCAACCAAGCTGGAAATTACGACCGTTGCTTGTACCCTGGCTAACTGTATACACCCTGGGTTCCAGTAGTCAGTGATTGGCATACTTGTACTAAGCCGTCGTCTACAAACTTGCGCGAATCGCAGAAATACTCGCTCTGCTGACTCTGGAGATTGCACTTCCATTACTGAGAACTAGTCTCGTTTGGAGAATCCGACCGACTGTGCGCGTCGCTCAAGGACGTAGAACAAAGTACACGGTATCCCAAACCATCAACTGGAATATATCCTGAGTGACCCCGAACAGAGAATACCCCAAGGGCGCACGATTACATTAAACGATCGGCTTGGCGTTGTACAAGTAAAACGTCGAGTCGTTGACCTCCCTACCAATTTCGTGCCTCTGTCAGAGGATCCCAGAATGGTGCGCGTGCCGAGCAAAATTCGTTGGACGATTGCCCATGAGATTCATGCCGAGGCATCACATAGTGTACAGAGCCGACCGTCCTGGTATTGCTGATGTCGGACTCGATCGATATCCCGCGAGCAATATAGTTCACGATCAACGCCGGCGCGAACACCTTGACATCCACATTGTTAGGTTTAGTGCATTGTCACGTGAGATACAAGCTCAAGGATACCTGTATCGGCTCCAACATCGGAAGAACAGTCTCAAGGATGATGTCCAAGGCGAGCGCCACGAGTGCCATAATTCCGAATACCGTGTACAGCAATGCACTCTCGAGAGTCATCGCCATATAGACTTGGTAAAATGCACCACGCTGTGGACTGCCGTGGAATATCCGCCTCTATAACCACCAGGACGACATAGCAATGATAGAGCTAGGATTGCAGTCAACTCATTTTTCAACTGTCGCAACAAGACTCACAATAAAGGCATCGCAACACCACATATTCACGACGTAGGCGACGTTGATGAACACGTTGGGCCAAGAAGACAGTATAGTCGTGTAGGTCTGGCCAGCCAAGTTAAATGTGGACAGGAACTGCTGCGGTGAACTGTACATCTGAATTGCGCTGTACAGCGTTGTAACGACCAGCTGGAACAATGTGAACACATAGAGGATTTTGTTTCTCTTCTTGTGGAGCAGTACTAGATTCGCTACGGCGACAGCGACATAAATATCAACGAAGGAACGTTGACCGGACAGTGTTTCCAGGCACTGATCAGAGCTCACCGTAAATAATGTATCTAAAGCATTACCCTCGAACACAGTAGCGTACTGGTGAATTAGAGGAGACTGCGGAGGACTGGATGTTGACATCCAAACTTTGGTCTTCCGATGGAATGTCTTGTGGGAAG
>JBBPKJ010000891.1:0-15419 GCA_038089195.1 Brasilioporus rufonigricans | reverse complement strand
AAGGGCAAGCATGGAATGAAATGGAATGCGATGGAAGTCAGACAATTAGTAAAGGGAAATGACTAACGAGAATCCATGACTCGAACATGGGAAAGTAACAGTTAGTCAACTGGAGCCGAAAGCAATAAGGCGGAGACAAGAAAGTGAGTCGGAGATAGAAGAAAAGGAATAAGTCGTAACATTTTTGGAGTCACTGTATATAAGTACTAGAATAGTGCATGAACCAAGTTAAGGGCAGACATAGAATGGAATGCAATGCAATGGAAATCAGACAATTAGTAAAGAGATCTGACTAATAAGAATCCATGACTCGAACATGGGAAAGTAAGAGTTTAGTTAGCTAGTTCAAAGACAATGAAGTGGAGAAGAGAAAGTAAGTTGGAGATTGAAAGAAAAGAATAAGTTGTAACACTTGTTCCCAAAACTTTTTCTATTTACAGAGGCAACAACTTTCTATCTACTCTTCTGCATCATCTTCATTCTCAACCTCCACTTCTCTAGTCTCCTCCATCTCCTTCAACTCCTTTATCCATTGCTTTGCCAGCAGCCTCAGCTCCTCTGCTAAGCCCCTCCTCATGGCTTTGTTCATGCCATTCAACTCCTCCACCTCCAACCCCTCCTCTCTATACAACTCCTTAGCCTTGAGCTGGACCAGACCAGCCAGTATCTCATCTTGGATCTTGAACTTGGCCATTACTGTGCTCCAGACCAAGTGGACCACACTCACCAGCTGGTGCACCTGATCTGTTGACTCACTGAGTGCTCCTACCAGCACTTCCTCTGCATTTGCTTGCCTCTCTAAGGCATCTGCCCCTGCTACCTCCATCTGTGCCCATTTCTTTGAGTTCTTCTTCTTCTTCTCTTCTGCCTCTTTCTCCATTTCCTCCACTTCCTCTGCCTTCTGCTTCTAAACCCTCTGCTCTGGCTTTTCCTTTCCTGGCTGATCACACCATGCCTTTGCCTCCTTGCACACCATGCATGTGGTGAACTTACTAGTCATGGCCTCACATGCCAGATTGAACTAGGTGCACCTCCTGCACCTGTCCTCCCTGGCCTTGCCCTTCCCCTTGCTGGAACTTGGCCCCACCTCTGCCTCTGCCTGCTCCTTTTGGATTCACTCTGCCTAAGACTTTTTGTTAGTCCACTATCTCTGTTGACTCTGATGCAACTCACCCTCTTCTTGGCTGCCTTCTCAGTCTTTGCTTGCACTCTCACAACCTCCTCCTCTGTCAACCATCACTCCTCCTCTGCTTGCCTCTGTTCCTTCTCCTCCTTCTTCACCTTCATGCACCTCCTCCATTTGTTGAACTTCATGTTCTACATAGCCTCATTGTCATCCAGGTCCTCTGCAAGATGTTTGTTGGACCAGTTTTTGATGTCAATGATGTCAGACATGGTGATGGATACTAATAAGGATATACTCCAAGCACCTGGACTATTTATCTGGTAATTCCAAACTTCATTTTTTAACTCTGATGCCAATCAACAAAGTCATGTATTAATGGCCTTCAGGAATTCAGGCCTGAGAGGGGGATACTTTCACATACCAGATTTACTGAATCAAACTCTGGTCCTCCAGACACAACTCCAGACTTACTTATTCACCTCCAGACTATTCTTACTTGCTAAGTCTTGTCTTCTTTCCTCTGGACCAATTCCACTCTTCCATACTTACTTCCAAATATATTTTACCTTGACATCTCAGTTCCTATGTTACTCAGACATTTCCATTCCTACATCATCTTAACATCTCTATTCCTATGTCACTCTAACATCTCTCCATTCTTGTTTTACCTTGACACCCCATTACTCCTGTTTCACCTCTATACCTTTGCACATTGTATGTCTATCCAATCTCATTTCCATCTTAGTAATCCACCTCCAACTTACTATATAATCTCTGTACTTCTGTCCTGTATACCTCAGTCTGAATATCAACAGAACTTGACATTCTCCACCCCTGTCCACTTCTGCTCTACTCCACCTGACTGAGCTTGACTCCCCTCATCTTGTTCATCATCTCTCTGACTTGAGTTCTTAGTAACTCTCATCTGACCTCCAACCCTCCAACCTCTGAAATCAGGACACTGGACCTATGCAAGGCACACCACATAAGGTGAAGCCAAGTCCTGGACCAACCAAATACAACAACTCCAGCATTCTGGAGTTACACTTGGAGCATGTTGCCCAAGTTTAACACTAGTCCACATCCTCAGCATGACAAGAAACTGCTGAATCCTAAACCATTCCAGATCCATTCTAACACCTCTAATATGGAAGAAACCCCTGACATTGTCATGTCAGATCCAAAACCTTCCTTTGATCCAGATGCCATGGATATCACCTCCACTTTTTGTCCTTGCTGAACCCCTCAACAAACTACTATCTGTACTATCCCTTTCTCACAGACTATTCAAGTAAACTCAATTCATGTCATGTCAAGAAACTTTGCTTCCAATGCTGAACACCTGGATCTGCCATAACATTCACCAGGTTCTGTTTTGTGTATTGAATTTTCCAGTTCTTTCTTTAAGGTGCATACTGATTGATGGGGGCAACAAGGGCATTCTAGACATTTTCCATTTATTGGATACTATTAGTGCCCTGGATGTGCAAAAAAATAACTATTTTTGTTCTAACATCTTTACAAAGATGTTTACTCTCCTTGGATTCAATCCATGAATTCAGACCATGGTGCTCCATCTACTAAGCATTTTTCCTGATTTTTTCTGGTGTGCATTCAGCACATAGACTGATTCTGAGTTTTTCCATCTTTTGCACATGCAATGCAAACTTTTTGTCACTCCAGATCACATGTCCAGCACCTACAGACTTTGAAATTTCAGCCTCAGATGTTGTTAGCATGCAATGCCACAACAGGATGAAACCCAAGGGCTCAGACATGTCTAAGTTTCAAAAGGTTGCAGAACAAGTAGTGGGTATATTATGAGTGTGACTAGTAGGGTATAGCACCTGAGAAGCCATCTATGTTGTACAAGATAAGGTAGGGAATTGAAGTTGTAAGTAGTTCAAGGGATTATTGTCAAAACTGGAGGTGCTTGCACCAGCCAGCATGGGTGCATCAGGGATATCTACACATTGCTGGCAGGTGGTGTTAGACTGCAGGATACTTGTAGTCACTAAGTACCCTAAGGCAGCTACTGGTCCGATGTAACTATTAGCTTATGTAAGCATAAAGCGTAGGTAATCAACTAATTCTAACAGGTGGATGATCCAATTAAAAGATCATCTTCATCTGTATGAGGACATTGTTGACATCGTGCAGAGGGAAAGAACTCCTTGAAGTGGGTATTGAGTTTCAGCTGCGGGAATCTGTTGAAGTGAGCAGTGGTTCGTGTAAGAAGATCTTCCTTCTTTCCGATCTCGGGGAGTGCAAGGGCAGTGGCCGAATCGTCCAGTTCTTCCTTCTTCCTTACTTTGGATAGAGCGTCTGTAAAAATGCGACCAGGATTTGCCCTACGTTCACCCAGATCTTCCATCCCAGCGACAAGTACGACGAGTGTTCTTTGACAGCTATTTGACAGATGTCAACAAGTACTCGAGGATCGCAGGATTTCTTGATTATGAACTAGCGAACGGACGGACTTTCTGACCTTGCCGTGCCAAGCTACGGATTCAAAGCATCTCCCTGACACCACCGTGCGTTTCGTGTCGACAACCGTGTAGATTCTCTCATCTTCGAAGAGGTCTTTTTCGAACGATGGTTTAGGTCGCACTTGGTCCGTCTAACATCGTTTTTGACCCTTGCCTCGCCACGGATACTACCGGCCCGTCCGGCCCTGTGTGCTCCCCGGTCCGACATCGCGCCTTCGCAACGGCCCAACGTAGTTACCTGTCGCTTTTGGTCACGCTGAAAACCGTTTCATGCATCAAAGTATCATCGAATTCCTCATGGGCTTCGCTAGCAACTCTATGTTTAAATAGACTTCATATCAAGAAAAAAAGAGAGAAAAAAAAAGTATAAACGAGCGACCGAAACGTACAGGATCCGACGACCAGTAACGTTGACTAGGTTTTATCACTATTCGTTAGTAAGTTCGACATGTGATGGGCACCATCCGTTTTCCACGGCGATGGAGACTATCCAGTAAGGAAGAGGTAGGAGTAGGAGTAGGCATGAGAGCACGAGTGGCGCGTGAGTACATAACCAAGCAGATGGAGCGTACTGGTACAAATTGGTATTGCCGGGGCGAAGAAGGAAGGGAAAGAAAATAAGAGAACAGTTGAATCGCAGACTGGAGAGGTTACACACGATGCGTGAGCAAACAACAACAATAGCAGGAGAAAGCAGAGAAAAATCTATGGGAATGATGAGACTGTCGTGATAGAGAAGATACGTGGACGTCGAGCATATCTGATGACCTGTATGCGGCGGTAGAAACATCGGCTGTTCACTCTCCCCCGCCAGCGAGTTCGAGGATGAGACGGCAGGCGACGTCCATGAAGACGAACGGGGAGACGACTTCGTCATCCTTGACCGCATGTCCATCTTTGATCGATCGTCCATCGGAGCTCGTCTCGGGCAACAGCGTATCCAGGTTGGCCATGTCGAACTTTCCAGCACCTGGTTCCATGGACGCCCGGTATGTCTTCTTGTGGTGGAAGTCGACTAAATAATTTATCGAGTCGACCATGTAGAGCTGTAGGTTCATGAGCACCTGCAACGCGCATCAGCGTCGTCGTCTTTGCCATCGTTTGCACATACGTACCACCACATCTTGAACCCTCGCTCGTGTCTCTATGAAATACACACTCGCAGCTGCCCGCAAATCCACGGCATCGCTTCCGTCCAGCTCCTTGGCACGCTCGATTCTGGCGCCGTTCGTGCTCGATCGTTGTCGCTGCGGTCGAATGCCACCCAACCCACCAAGGTTCCGCTTCTCTTTCCACTCCATACCGAGCGTCTTGAGCGTGCGGTATATCTCAAGCATGACCTCCATCGGCGGCGATCGGCTCCGGATGCCAAAGTGCCACTTTGTCCGATGCTGTTTCTTTTCTTTTACGGCTGGCCACGAGCGTTTGGCGTTGGCGTACGAAGCGAGGTGGTGTTGTTCGGGGAGTTGATCAGGGAGTGGGAGGGAGGAGTTGAGGACAGCAAAGTTGTTAACTTCGCCGTCGATAGGAGGAGTCGAGAAATCCAGCCCGTCGTCGATCTCGTCATCATCATAGTCGCCATTGAACTCGGCTTCGAAGGGATTGTCTTCCAAGTCGCCCGCTGGCGACAGCGTGGTGGGCGACATCGTGTTCCTAGGCTAAATCCTGCATGTCAACAAAGACGATGGCAGAGATGAGTAACGGTAGACTGACGTCCATGGCTGCCAACTTGGCATCCCGCTCTTGTTCCTCGAACTCTGCGACTAGACTTCGTCAGCTGAGATACCGGCAAAATAGGGCAGCACTCACGGTCTCGTCCAGCCCTGCGCTTATCACGCAGAAGCATGTAAGCCACCTTGACGGCGTTCCCTTGAACCCCGTCGTCTCTCCGTAGACATTCCCAAATGTCATCCTTGTCTACCCCGTTCATTCTCGACGCCAGCTCATCGACGACATCCTCCTCGATGCGGCCTAATCCCTCGATGATCTCGAAATCCAATGCCTTTGCAGGCGTCACCAGGGAGGACAGCGTGCCAAGGACAGGACCGGGGGGTGGTGGAAGAGGAGTGAGGTAACGTCGAAGGTCAGTGGTGTAAAAGGGGTGCTGTGTAATCTCGGGGATAGTTATCCGCTTGACAGGATCAACGGCGAGCATCGCATTGATCAGACCTCTCGCATCGACACTAAGATAGCTCGGAATATGGTAACTTCCCTCTGCGCATGGAAGAAACCATGTTGGTTGAGCGACCGGGTGAGGACAAGCAAAAAAAGGGACATACGACTGATTTTCGTAAAGAGGGTCTGGACGTCGTCGTCTTCGAAAGGAAGTCTTCCACAAAGCATGACATAAAGAATAACTCCACAGCTCCAAACGTCGATCTCCGGACCCGTATAAAGGCCACCCCGGATGACCTCCGGAGCGGCGTAATTTGGACTGCCACAGCTCGTCTTTAGAAAATCACCATCCTTGATCTCGTTTGAGAGGCCGAAATCGGCAATCTTGACGTTGAGGTCGTCATCGAGCAGGACGTTCTCCGGCTTTAAATCTCGATGGACGATCTTCAATTTGTGGCTGTACTCGATACCGGATATGAGTTGCTGAAAGAATTTCCGGGCGCGTGACTCCGGCATGCGACCGTTGTTGACGATGTAGTTGAAGAGTTCTCCGCCGGCGTATTCCAGGACGATGATGATATCTGTCGGAGTGGATATAACCTCATATCTGCGGTGTTTCGAGTGTCACACGTGGACGCTCGTGGAGATATACGGGGGTAAACGTACAGCTTGATGATGTGTGGATGCCGAAGGGTGCGCATGTACTCGACCTCGCGCTGGACCCGGGTCTTGGTTTTCGTCATGTGAATGACGGCCTTGGAGATGTACTTCATGGCAACCCTTTGTCCAGTGATTGTGTGCGTTGCCACTGAGGAGAGGAGTCAACCTGGAAGGAAGGGGCGATCACCGTGGGCTAGGAACGTACTCTTGACTTTTCCAAAGGTGCCTTCGGCGATGTCGTCGGTGACGGTGTATTCGCCGAGCTTGGCAGCTGGGAAGTGCATGGGCCTGTCGCTCATTTGGTGGAGCCGTTGGGGATGTCGTTGTCGTCGCCGTTCTCGGTGTTGCGTGGTGCGCTCGGGCTGTGTTGAAAAAAGGCTTGTCGTGGTCTTGGCCGATGCAAGTGGGAGTGACGCATGCCTCTGGGGTCCCATCCCCAGATTATATAAACTCTGCGGCCCCCGAGTGCATAGATCTCGATCACGTGCGTTCAAGGAGGAGCGCGGAAAGACGTCGCGTTCTTTCCTTGTTCCTGCCGTTTGATGGATTCCTTCCGTCTCCAAGTTCCGAACTAACTTCTTTTCTTTTCAGAATAAGCTTAGGTAACCTCGATTTAACGTTGCTATGATATCACATTCAGCTCCCCCGATCCAGATTTCAACTCCTATTGTCGATCGTCTCGCTCCCCTCCAAAGACATCTTGACAACAAGCGTTCCCAGAGTGACCGACTCACTGACGACATAAAGAATCCAAAGATCTCAGATACTCACCTTGTCTCGGTTTTACTGTGATGACAAATTGTCATGACGTAGACGCGCGGATTCACACGTCCGCCGTTCACCCGCTCGGCTACGAGAAGACTCCTCGCGGAATCATCCTCGGATGCCTTAGGTGCTGGACACCGAAAATGAAAGTAACTTTGCAGAGAGCGGAATCCATAACGCCACCGCCGCTGCAATGTGCTCACGACGGAGGTGCCATCGCCGTTTCCCTGCCAGGCCAAAACATGCCCGTGAGCTCCGCACCGCTCGACACCCACAGCGCCACACTCCTCCTCACCCTTGTCCGCAATGCACCACGTCCAAGGCGCTCGTATATCGTTCTATGACTTTGACGATGAAAAGATACCGGGAGAAATATGGTGCACCGCCTAGATATGCTGATAAGGGTTTTGTGATCTTGCGTGTCTTCTTCCGAGGCTTTTGGGCTGCGGAACATTGCGTGATGGAAGGTATGACGTGGTATACTTCGCTCGGATACGTCGTCCGAAGAGGCCGATAACGATGCCGAGTGTAACTACTGTTCACCAGTGTATATAGAGTTGGCATCGTCTCGACCATGGGGCAATCGGCGACACGGTCGTAGCCTTCTGTTGTTGTTTCCAGGCTGAAAGTAATCAAATGCTTTGCCAGAGCAGATGTTCAGATTTTTCCAATCAAAAAACCTACCACTCCATTCTCCAGCTGACCAGTAGCAAAATGTCTCAATATTGGTGGGTAATGTCAGGGGCCATTGGTGATTCCATAGACGGGTTCCTGGATGCTTTAGGGGCAAGAGCCCATAGGTTTAAGATACGATGAGAAGTAAGGTGGCGCTTCGACGGCTTTAATTGGAGCATCATTCAGACGTAAATCGACCACGGTACTCAGACCGCGAACAATGAACGGTCGTGCTTTCCTGGGGATGGGGAACATCTAGCAATCATCCAGTGGGAGCTAGAGTGAGCGCACGCTCTTCCGCGACGACGTGGAGAACACCTTTCACGACCTTGTGATCCAAGTATTTACTTCCGTGACCAAATTAGCTTCTGCAATCGATGCACCCCTAACAAAGATCCGTACGAAGCGGAGTAAGAGTTAGACTTCAACACGTTGTGTTACGACAGGGTAGAATTAGGGGAACCTGGGCTCACCCTTCATGAATGATAACGTGTAAAAGACACCAGGAATTAATTATGCGGATGCACGCACGAGTGGCGACAGTGGGATCATGGCCCAGGGACTCGTCAAGGGAAAATGAAAGACCAAAAATGTCCTGAAAAAATATGACGATCGTTGGACCCTTCTGTCACAAAGAAAAAATTGACCATTTAGTGTTTGACGACGGCAAAAGTAAAAACAGGATATCGGGAGTCTTGATGGCGAAAGAGGTTCGTAGCCTATTCATAAAGGAGCAGGTACAGCTGGTTGACACCCTCCACCTTTCATTTAACCAAAAGGAAATGTCCCCAGTAGTCCGAGACATCGATGAAATGGGCTGTATGGGCGAGGTCTGGTTGACGAATGACACCCTCAGGCTTTTCGTGCGCAGGGATGTCTCACCTCCCCGTAGTAGCACCAGAGACAAACAGACCCTGTCTTTCATCCTGCAGAATTTGCACGAAAAATAGTCGGTTATGGGAAAGGCGCTTCGACAAGTTGCTGGTACTCTGGTTCTGTGATCAAGCGGGCAAAGACCCAAATGACTTGGATGCTAGCACTAATGGTATACTGGGTCACCCCGGGGACGCGTTTCGGGAGTGGGTATTTTATTGGTATCTGCAAAGGGCGTCAGAAAGAAGAAACGCCAGGATCTAATTGTCTCACGACGGGCTCACGCCGACGGTGTCGTGTCGGACGCCAGAGTTTGACTTGAAGCGAACTTTTGAAGCGGGGTTCGACCAAATCCACGGCTTATGTAACCCCCTAATGTCAAGCCAAATTTGACGTTCTCGTCAGCAAAAACGGTGACTGCTGCTGGATGGGTGTCTTTGCAGAGTCTACGGATTCCATGAGAGATCAAGGTGCTCACAGGTGTCGTCAAATTCAATGACAACAGCCCGAGACTCGTCCTCTTCAAGTTCTGTACTCAGGATGTAAAGACATGTTACGATCGGGACACAATGCAAAGGGTAGGTAAGAGAAATAGAGATACGTGGATGATCCATCATAATCAATGCCAAAGCACTTAGTACTCTGCATGATCACGAAGTGAAACGAAAACGATCGGTAAATGAAGCAAAAGGACGAAAGGGTCGAATCAAAGACCAAAGAAGAGCGAAACTCGTCAGGGAAGCATCGTCAGCAGTCCTGGAATTTGGCGGTGCACCTCGAGCGTACAAATCCCTATACTTGTTACACCCAGATTGGGCTTGAACGAGGAGGTTCACGAGTTCCTCCTGCTCATTTTCATCACGGAACATTGGTATAGTCGGTGTAAAGGAAATATCCTTCTCATGCACGATCCGATCGGCTACCCTCGCCTTCCAGACCCTCCAGATGTCCGTTTCATCCGGAATGAGTATGTCGAGGAAAGCCAAGACATCGATGGTCCTGACAGGATGGACGATGCCGTGATAGAGAACGAGGCACTGGAATGTTGCTGCTGCGGCGAGCGAATTGAACTGCCATTTCCTAACAGGTGGGTGTCCTATGGCATCGAGAAACTTTGCGGACCTGATGGGATAACTTTGAGTCTTGCATCCGACTGAGAAGAGGCCGAGCAGGAAGAAAAAGACAAAAAATGCCCCCAGATGCCAGCGAAGTTCGGACACAAAAGTCCTACCATCGAGGTGTTCTAAATACCCCAGGAAAATGCAGACCAGGGGGAATGTCCGGAAACAGAATCCTTTAAGTACAAGCCATCCTGTGACCGAGCCGAAATTTGAAGAGGACAGACGTTGTACAGGGCGTAGAATGGATAGGAGGGCTGCAATGATTATGAGAGTTATGTATGGTATCAATATGCCCCATGCTGTTGATGGGTGAAGAAGGAACCAGCACAACATCAATATGGCAAGGCAAGCCCCTTCGCATAAATCTCCGAGGGTATCATAGAACGAATCTCGAGGTTTGTCTTCATCTAGCAAAGACATCGACTGTACCATGGAATTGTAGGAGAGGTCGAAGTTACTCTCTACAATTGCCTTCACAACACTTTGGCTCCCATTTAGGATTAGCGTAAAGTCCTGGTCCCGAAGCACCGCGCATCCCGGAGCAGAAATCTCCGATAGCCGAGTAAGCGTGAGAGTACCTTCTCCATAAGACGCAGCGTCCAAGCAAAAAAACAGGCTCAGACAGATACAGAAACTCCAGTTAGCCAGAACCAGTATTCCCTCGTCCCACCCATAAAGCACATGCAGCATGAGTGTGACAATGATCTCGATGAGCGTTTGCGTGCATACGACCCCATAAAAATCCGCTTGAGTGCTGTAACCATGCTCAACAACGTCGTGAGGCACTTGGTCCAAGTCTATGACCGCAACACATTGGGTGTCGATGCCTTGCGGATACGTCGGAGCCGCCTGGAATTCGAAGAACCGCTGATCCCTACTGTGTTCAAGGATCAATCTCGCCAAACGTCCGGACTGGCGCTTCTTGATGCCCAACATTGGGTAGACAAGATCAGGTCCTAGTTGCCTTCCGCTCCAAGTGGAGCGAGCGAGCAACAAGCAGTCAACGATGACAGTTGCGAAGAGCCTTGGATTGCAGATAAGTACGAGAAACCTTGAGAGGAGGGCTTGCAAGTTCGAATAGAAACGAGACCATTGAGACAGTTCTTGTGGTGCACCTGTGGACTGCTCGGTTACATTCCAGATAGACTGTATGTGCAACTGACCGTCTGCGAGGAGATGCACGAAGCGCCTTGCTTCCAAGGGAATGAATGGGTGAGATCTTCCCTGCGGTACGTCTGCACAGTGGACCATTCAATCACAGACCAAACAAAGACGGTCGATGCTCACCCTGAGATTCGATAGCGGAAAGGTCTGAAAGGAGGAGCTCTTGAGACATGACCGATGGCAAGTGGGAAGTTGTAAAAGGGTTGGTCACCGATGCCGTAAGGTATGGTCTGAGGCTGCCACTTCACGGATGTCTCTCCAGAGAGGCCAGCGTGAAGTATCTGCTGCAGGGGTACTCGAGAAGTGATTATGGTCTGCATCGAAATCTTTGATATACTGCATGAGAGGTATTCGTTAGGACAGGAATCGAGGGCTGGAAGTAGACCCACCGGCACGAACGGCCCGTCGGAATGGCCGGTTCCGAGTTCGTTCGACTTCAATTGAAGTTCAACCCTCCCCCCATCCTATTTAACACGCCAACCCCTCCATCAACAGACTGCTCACAGTCCGATCGCCTCCCTCGACGAAACTTACTGGGATCATGTCCGCAATGTGCCGCCCCGAAAGTGTCCGTACCTACCACACCTCCCACCGACCCTAAGAAAAAACGCGGAGAAAGTAAAAGATGCATATATGCATGAGTATAAGTGGAGATGTGCCATAGGACGAAAATGGAGAAGAGGAAGAAGGCAATGCATTCAAATTGGAGGACTTTCTTAACCCTTGCTGTCCACAAACAAACGGAAGAGGAGGTGGACAAATGGTCGGCTACAATGAAACGCATCAAAGAGATAGGTCACCCTCACGTCACCACTCGCACTATAGGTGGAACACCCATCAGAATTCCGTCCAGGGCAGAATACATCAGATTTCCTTTAAGCCGAGAAGCTGGGCTGTGTCTCCAACCTCGAACTCGCGGCCAAATTCACAGTAAGTCATTCACATCCCCACCAAAAGAAAGGTTCTCATGCTCACCTTTACTCTCTAGCCATCTACCCAGCTCGAATCTGCCGTCGACAAGCTTCTCAAATCGGCACAGCTACGCGACGAAGATGTCTTACACGGAAGGACTCAAATTGGTCCACTTTAGCGCAGAAGAGGTCGCCGTGCGTCGGGCCAAACTTCACATGATGTGCGGGTCCAGGTAGATAGAAAAACAAACCAAATTTAACCAATCACCAGGATCAAGGGTAAGACGTATTGATAGATGGAAGATCCAGTGTGAGTCGCTGGTCGGTGTGGATGGTGACGGGGATGAGGGTCCAAAAGATGAGAGTGGTTGAAGACTGAGCTAAGTAGAGGGTGTTTCAGGGATATAATTCATGCATCAGGTGTATTCAGCCAAGGAGTGCACCTAAAGCCATCAACAAAAGGTTATGATGGTGTTACTGACTACCCTGTGGCCGAGATGACATCAACCCCATATGCCTTTGTGAATAGTGATCACAGGTCCCCCTGCAGTACTACCATTACTGACTCGGTTCCTTTGAAAGATGTGCCTAAACGAATTATGTTCTGTCATGTCTACCATCAGGTAAACCTCCACAGTCCAGCGGCCTCAGGAGAGGACGTACAAGAGCCCCAAATCCTTATCAGCGTGTCTAAGCGGCGCACCATATTGTCAAAGCATCACATGTTCCCTCGTGCGCTGCACCTCACATGCTTGCCCTTGCCATGGTCACTATCGGCATATCACTATCCCCCAAATGCACAATCATGTCCCGACCTCGTAATTTTACTTATCTGAATGATCGGACGCCTGAAAAATCTAGTGGTTAGGTTTTGATTGTTTGGAGCAGCGCGTTCACTGCATTTCCCCCTAATTGTAGTGAGATAGATCAATAGACTCACACATACGTCTCGTCGTTTGATTTTTTATGTCTGTAAAGTCAATGTGTGTCGCTTGACCTCATACTGGCCTGATATCTTCACCATCTCGCTGCGACAGCTCTTCTGGGCCAATCCACTTTCACAACTCGTCACCTCGAGTGGCTTGCTGGCCACTGAACCCTCGAAAGTCATTGGGTGCTTGACGAAGGCAAGAATAAGACTAAAACATCAAGAACCTTGATGGCGAAAGAGGGTGGCAGCATGCTTGTAAAGAAACAGGTACACTAGATTATCATTGACGTCTCCACCTTTAATTTCACTGACGACCTGGGAGTTCTGCCAGTCGTTCGAGACGTCAATGGAATGGTCTATGCAAACAAGGTCTGGTTAGCGACTGACAACCCCTCTACGTGTAGGGATGTGTTTGTTGGTAGCGGTCTATATGCACCGACTCCAAAAGGCTGGTCTGAGCTCTTCAACCAACCTGGCAGCAATCTAGAAGAATTTAGAGGACAGCGTCTGCCTGATGGCTCACTGGGCTAGTTCAGCTTTTTAATAGTGTCCTGCCCTTTCCGCCACGTAGCGGCATTAGACCCAAAGAAATCATGTTTTTAGTTTAGAAAATTCACATGAAAGACTCTAGACGATTATCCTGGATCACCGAAGTGGCTTGAAGTGGGAGAAGGCGCTGAGCAAAGACCCGGAATGACTCAGACGTCAACTCTGAGGATGTGCTACTTCAAGTATGCGTCTCAGAAGTGTGGAAGAGTGGGTATCCTTGGTATCTGCGACGGGCATCAGAAAGAAGGAGGGGTAGGTTCTGAATGGCGCACGCAGACCGGAGTTGCCCATGATGATCACACCGCATGGCCCCGGTACCGCGATGCTGGAGGCCAGATATGAGATTCGGCTTTTTGTATTACCCATTGTTTCATCCTCAATTCCAGGTCGAGTTTGACATTTCCGTTGGCAAGGATGGCGATCGTTACGATGGTCCAAGAATTCCATGAGAACTTGTGTATCACTCACATGGTGCATGCCTTTATTGCGCCCGTCCATAGTTGAATGACAAACCTATTTTAGTGCTTGATCACGGTCAAAGTCGATGACAACAATAACTCGAAACACGTTTCTCTTCCAAGGAATGCCATTTCTTAGCTACTTGCCAAGGAAATCGCCGAGACCATCTTGCTGCAATAGCCCTTCTTCGCGGCAGACTGGGCCAAGCATATCTCGCAGAAGATACGTCACGATCGGGTATGATATAAAGTGAGGTGACGATCGTGGGAATAGATGAATAAGATTGATTGATTCGAGTCGGATGCTCAACCTCAGACGCAGAGAGACGATGGGGGAAAGTCGAGCGATTAGATTATCACTGCGGCTACTCGATTCCTATGTACTGTACTCGCATTTCAATTATTGGAGCACTTTGCTCACTGCTTACTGAGCGTGTATCGATCGTGTATCACATGTATGAGTTGGATGACTCAGCACCCTTTTACTATATTCGGCTTGCTTACATCAACATGATATATGACTATTGAGATTTGAAAGGCATGTCACCGGGACACCCCCCTGAGAAGTTAGTAAAGCAAGAATAGATATATATCCGTCATGGGCACTGCCCAAGTACTTGGTATGTGGAATGCGGCAATATTATTGTGTACGATCACAAAACAAAGCGAAAGAAATCGATGAACGAAACGGAAGGAGGGAAACGTGGAACAGACAACCAAAGAAGAGAGAAAATCGTCAGGGTAACTTCGTCGATGGTCCTGAGTCCCTATACTTTTCATGCCCGAACTGAGCTTGAGCGAGGAGGTCAACAAGCACCTTCTGCTGACGTTCATTACGGAACATCGGAGTAGTCTGCAGGTAGGAAAAAGACAATGAAGGTACATGTTTATGATGAGCAATGCCTAAGTACTTGGTAAGTATAGTACAGGACTACTATGGGTGGTCACGAATGAAGCGAATGCGATCGGTAAACGAAACAAGGGGAAAACGTGGAATCGAAGATCAAAGAGCGAACATCGCCAGGGTAGCATTGTCACTGGTCCTAGCAGAACCTGACAGACTCCCGAGCATACAAATCCCTATACTTGTCATACCCGAACTGAGCTTGCGCGAGAAGGTCCACGAGTTCCTCCTGCTGAGTTTCATCACGGAATATTGGTATAGTCGGTGTGAAGGAAATGTTCTCCTCGTGCATGATGCGATCGGCTACCCTCGCCTTCCAGACCCTCCAGACGTCCGTTTCATCCAGAATGAGCATATCAAGGAAAGCCAAAACATTGATGGTCTTGATAGGACGGGGTATACCATGACAGAGAACGAGGGACTGGAATGTTGCTGCTGCGGCGAGCGTGCCAAACTGCCATTTCCTGACAGGCGGGCGACCAATGGCATCGAGAAACTTTGCAGACCTGATGGGATAGTTTGGAGTCTTCCGCCCAACTGAGAGGAGATGGTGCAGGAAGGAATAAATAAGTAGTGTCCCAATATGCCAGTGGAACCACAATGTAGGAGTCCCACCAGAGAGATGTTGCCAATGCCACGAAAAAATGGACAAAGCGAGCAATTCCCGGAAACAGTATC
>JBBPKJ010000890.1:0-15445 GCA_038089195.1 Brasilioporus rufonigricans | reverse complement strand
CGCTCCAGTGCGCAAAGTTTGCCTTGGAGAACCTCCATTTGCAATTGAAGGTCTTGCCCGCTCCAAGGCCTGGGTTGATGAACAGGTTGATTGACTAGATAATAGTTGGAGATAATATCATTGACGTCGCGTAAGGTGATCTTGTTATTCGCGTCACCAATTGCAAGGTATTTATTGTCCAAGGAAAACGCGATTGCCCACACATGTGCTGGGCATCGGATGACAGAGCCGATCCGCGCATACGTTGAAGTATCCCAAAGCGAAACACAGTCACCAAAGGAAGATGCGAGAAATCTGCCATTTCTGGATAAGGCACAAGAACCTAAGGTGAACCCCCAATAATCGACTGGCTCTCCGGGAATTATCCAGCTAGAAGAAGTCTGCCCAGTGGTGGCATCAATGTGCATGAGTGTATTCTGGGATACCAAGGCGAAGATGCTCTGGGAACTGGACCATGCGATGAGATTGCTTGGGTATGAAGGAATCCAGGCAGGAATGTTCCGGAGCAGCTCGCCGCTGCGCGCGTTATAGATCCGTAAGCCTTGGGTCATTGTGCCAGTCGCGATGCGATCTCCGTCTGGAGAAAATCTCACTACCCCCACGCGGTCCTCGTGTTTAAATGGACCAACGAGTCGTCGGCCGGTCAAAATGTCCCAGATGAACGCTCTCTTGTCGTTCGAGCCTGTCGCAAATCTCGTCGAATCGGGGGACACATGAACTGTGTCCACCCAATTCGAGTGCTCGCTTACCGTGATGACGACTTGACGAGATCTCATGCTCCATACATTGACCACCCGCTCCCCGCTGCTGACAATCCAATTTCCATCGCCAGAGAGATCTATCGCAGTAATCACACCGCGAGTCTTCATCGCCTTTCCAACTTCCACTCCATCATTGACTCGCCACTGTCTGATCATAGCTTCGTCTCCACCACTGAGGAGAAACTTGCCATCCCGCAAAAAAGCGAGTGAACCTATGCGGCCATGCCCATTGATTTCTATTGCTTTTGCATTACCTGAAAAGACAGTCAGTACTAGTATTGGTCCATCTTGCAAGTTACACCCACCCATTGTTCGATGTCAGCTGGCACCCGTCCACCGTCACGAGATAAAGAGAAGAATGCATTGTTGAGTAAGTAAGTCGAATATGGCAACCAACATTCACATGCACACCCCATGTTGGTCTCAGCTTCAAACATAGAACAAGAGCTCAATATGGTACATAGGATATGTAGAATACCCTAGTAAAGTAGTCGCTGTATTGAGATGTAAGTACTAACCTGTAGAATACCCTAATAAAGTAGTCACTAAGGTAAGAACTACAGTACCATGCGAGGTAAGGTAGTGCTTATGTAAGCGAATAAGCGTAGGTAATCAACTAAGTATTCCAACAGGATAGACCCGTGAAATGGGGGCTTAAGAACGAATCTCACTTCGTTCCCCCATTATCTCTCTCCGCGTGAATCCTAAGTCGTGTTCTATCGTCCTCGACTATCTACTAGCTTCTACAAAATCATTTCTCACGCCTCGTACATAACTTCTAAACTCCTATCAACACGAGTTATCGCTTCTCACACGGTCCAAGTCACTAAGTCGCCTCATGTCCCTGGGTACATACTTGATCACCAAGTCGCTCCACCGGACCTTCTTTGTGGCCAGGCCTGAACAATCTCACGGCCTGAATTTGCACGTACGCAGAAACGAAAGTAAATTTACTCCCCTGTATGTGTTGAGGTGAGTAAGTTGCTCGGAGTCTGCTCCTGCGACACTGCCAGTGGAAAGAAAAGAACCCACTCATCGTTGCTAAATAATTTTCCGTCATCGTGTTGTTAACACGCTGCAAACCTACAGTGGTACACCAAGAATTCACATTTTCTCGCCCGTACACGTTTCCGTCCTGCACGGGCGTCTTGACCTTGCAGTATTTCGTAATGTGATATCTGTAACCCAGTTCCCCGCAGTAATTTTTGCATAACACCATTCAAGATAAGAACTGAAGGTGCCAAGATCTCTCCAACATTGTTTATGAGCTCGATTGATGCGGGCGGTAGTCGAAGGTGAACTAAAGATATCGTGTTTAATGTAATCCCAGAGAGTGCCCACTAAACTTCTAGTTTATTCTGATCCAGCATTCACAACCAGAGCTGCGGTGATCTCCAAGGTCTGAGACTCTGAGCGGTCAACGTGGCGACCACTCTCGGACATTTGTGGGCTTATGTAAGTTTGCTCCCCAGCCTGCCACTAGCGAATCTTCCGTTCAGCGCGCAGAACGCTGAGCTTCCCACTACTGGACCTTGAACTCCGACCTCTCTCATCGCAAGCCGTCATCATTGGTTGCGCAAAGGTGAGTGCTCGGACACATAAAGTGTGACTCATGGTACTAGTGATGAATCCGTTGCTGCGCATATAGACATCAGGTAGTATACACAGAGGAACACGATGAAAAAGAGTATATAGGAAGTGCCGTGCCATTCTCCGAGCCAAGCCGGCCCCACAGTGTTTGCGCCTGTTCTGGCCCCTACTCAATAACTGACTGTGTAACACGCTCCAAGACCCAACGTTGATTTTGACTGTTCTGTGCTCATGGAAGAGTGTCAGTATCAGCACCAATTCGAGTTTCATCAGCGATGCCTACGTTGCGAACCGAAACCGAGATCTTGGTTGTGTCCGGGAACAACATTAGCCAGGAGCATGTCGCTTAAAGATAAGCCGGCTTACACCTTGATTATGCTTTTTAAGATGGATGACCATGGCATCTCCAGAATTTCCGATGCTGTCTTGGTGATTGAGCGAATAACACAGGCTACGAGAGAAGGAAGCTGACACGTATGTGTCTCCCTAAGTTCAATAGTCCAAGTGGTATGTCCGCCACCAGGAACACAGACTAATGCATTGGCGCTCCCGGTACTCAACAGCAAGTCCGAGTTGCCAGCGCGAGACGTGATGTTGTAGGCACCATCAGCAACAAGAGAAACGGTCCACTGTCCGAATCAGTTGTTCAATGCGCACCGGCTTGTCAAATGGAGTGACAACGAACTATTTGAGAAACATTGGATCCGTTCGATTGTTGCATGACAACCATGCCGGTTCCATCTTGTACGCATGTGAGGTACAAACCGTTAGTGCTGCTTTTGATGCGGTAGGTGCCATCAGGGACGCCTAGAGAACATAAGCGGGGCTCCTCTACATGACTAGTCACGGAAATCCCGGCTCGTGCAGAACCACTTGTGGGCAGAGAGACAGCCTGCGCGACTCGGAGCAGATCGTTGAGTTGTGTAGTCGTTCGGGTTAATTCATCTGATTTAATGTTAGGTTGGACATAAACTGGATTGTTAAGGAACGCACCAACACGTAGCTCTAAGGCATGAAGTTTGCCGCGCAGAGCCTCAATCTGAGGCTGAAATTCATCCTCACTCCACGGCCGGGGCTGCTGAACGACGTTTTGATCGATTAGATAGTAGTTGGAGATGACATCTTTGATATTGCGCAAGGTGACTTTTCCGTCCCTGTCGCTGATTGCAAGGTATTTACTGTCCGAGGAAAGCGCGATTGACCATACAGGTGCTGAGCATCGGATGTCAGAGCTGATCCGTGCAGATGTTGAAGTATCCCAAAGTGAAACAGAATGGCCAAAGAAAGAAGCGATAAATCTGTCGTTTCTGGATAAGGCGATAGACCCTAAAATGTATTCGTATAGATTGACTGGCTGGCCGGGAATTGTCCAGCTAGAGGAAGTCTGCCCAGTGTTAACATCGATATGTATGAGCGTATTATGGGATACTAAGGCAAAGATACTCTGGGAACTGGACCATGCAACGAGATTGGCTGGGTACGATGGAACTGAGATTGGAATATTCCTGAGCAATTCACCGTTGTGTGAGTCGTAGATTCGCAGGCCCTTGGTCGCTGTCCCAGTTACAAGCCGTTCGCCGTCAGGAGAGAATCTCCCTGCTGCCACGCGGTCTTTATGTTTGAGCGGACCAACGAGTCGTTTGCCAGTCAAAATGTCCCAGATGGACGCGCTCTTGTCATTGGAGCCTGTTGCAAATCTCGTCGAGTCGGGCGACACGTGAACTACATCCACCCAATCCGAATGCTCGTTCACCGTGACGACGACTTGACGAGACTTTTTGCTCCACACATTGACCACCCGCTTCCCACTGCTGATAATCCATCTGCCATCGCATGAGAAGTCCATCGCCGTGACCGTACCACCTGTAGTTTTCATTCCCTTTCCAACTTCCACTCCGTCATTGACACGCCACTGTCGGATTGTACCAGCCACATCGCCACTCAGGAGGTACTTGCCATCCTCCAAGAAAAGGAGTGAGCGTATAGCAGGCTGTACATTAATTGTTGATGCATTGTCTGAGCAAACGGTCGGCATTGATCGATCTTGTAACGTACACTCACTCGAGCCCATTGCCCAACGTCAGCTCACACCCGCCCACGGACCAAGGATACGAAGTCAAGGCGACATTGCATCTGTTTACCTGGCACGCCTATACGCAAGCTCTTATCAATATGAATCAGTTCTCACACGATCGGCTATCTCGTGTCCCCAGGTGGTTGACCACCGAGTCGTTCCAATGGACCTTCATTGCGGGCAGGCCTCAATATTCCATGTCATGCGGAGTGACCGTCTAACGAGTTGAATCTGTACGGAAATGGGAAATTAAAATAAATTTTCTCTCTTGTATGCATTACCATGCTGGAACTTGAAGCAACTTGGTGCTATGGTAGGTGAGGTTTTCCGCCAATCGTCAATATGCATAAATATCATGCCACTTTTCTTATTCCCTGGAAGTCAGGCAAACGAGAAGTAGCACCGCAGCGGGCCTGCAACGCGGTATCGGACAAATTATTTGGGGACGGACTCGAATGATCGGTGGGTTCTTTAGGTCCGGCGTGCCAGTATGCCAGGACAGTGGCAGTTTAGTTGCTCACTAGCTTCGACGTTGCCGACGGGACTTTGCTTATGCTACTTGTTGAAAATGTTGTAGAGTTGCTACGGATAACATAGTTCAGTGATGTCATTATTTCTTGTACATACTGCCAGTATGTAAGCGAAGGGACGCAGAACATAACGAATAACAGAAACTATCAATTGGGCAACTAGCGTGTACGGAGGACACCAGCAAGTTGTACCGTAACTCGAGGGAATATCCTGATATCTGTCGTGGCTCGGTTCCTCGAGGTCGTAACCCATCCGCAATTTATCCATAGTACTCACCTGAGACAAGAACTGAACTCGGAGGTGAGGTACCAATGCCTGTGATTGGTCTCAGAAGGAGAACCAAAGTAAGGGCTACCCTCCATTAAGGCTTCACAGTATGCATGACCCGTGAACCTGATCAAATGAATTACAAGGCAAATAATAGGTCCGTGTCGACATCCTATTGGTGGTATCTGTAATGTCCTCAGTAAGTCACTAAGGACGAAGTAAAACTATCTACTGTCCGATGTAGGTATGCTTATGTAAGCTACCAAAATAGCGTGCTAGCTAAATATTCAACATATCCTGAGACTTCCATAGTACAGTGATGTTCCGATGCCCTGTGCTCAGCACAGGCATGCAAGGCTTTTGTAGTTGCTCAATGAATGCGACCGACCCGTTCAGATTAACCACAGCGACACGCATGCGCATGAGCCAGCGCGCCAGGCACGGAAGAAAATGCGAGCTTTGTAAGATCTCGTCGCCTTTCCCACGCCAAGCGCCCAACCCGCCCACGCAAGGCCAAAAGGGACGCAACAAGGTATTCCAAGGCATTTCCTCTCTGTCGCTCTTCAAAGTGTTGCCTGGTTAGCACCTACACCGATTCCTCCCCTGTTTTTATCGTCATCGTGCCTCAGGAATCAGGTCCAGGAGAATCAACATCTGTCACACCACATGCCTGCATTTCCCACCCCCACCCCATCTTGCCAGTGTGTAAAAATTTGTCGAGGTCGTGTAAGTAATCACGCGCGTGGGGTAGCACGGCATCAACCTGAATCTGAAAGGCAAAGAGTCAATATTGGCGGGATGGCAATTCCTATTGGGGATACGGTCTGGCCTGATTCCCGAACCATGTGAGTGGTACCTGGCAAGTGACAGATGCCCAGTTTAATTTAATAATAATTACAGCACCGTTGACAACAGTCCCCACAAAGTACAAAAAAATGGACCCTCCGACTGGTTGGTTGTTCCATGTTCCATGCGGGTGTTGTCCACGACGAGGGTGATGACGGAATCGCGAAGGGCGACGAGTGCCTTGAAGTGAATTCCTCACTAGCACCGCACGTTCGTTGGGTGTTTGAAAATACCGATGGCACCAGGAGGATCCTTTAAAATGCCACACACTCGAGCCGTGAGTCCCCCGTCATGTTGCAGCTCACCCTTGTCGCTATTGCGACTGCCCTGCTTGGCGTCAACGCCCAATTCATCGACATTACCAACACCTCCACCCCTTGGTCGTGTCTCGCAGAATCCACCGGTGTGCACGTCCCTGGCACTGTCCCATGCAATCCATATGAACCTCTCCAACAACACCTCGCATTTGCCGGTACTACCGGTATGATGGTTAGCTGGAGCACTCACGCTCAGCTCGACAGTCCTCAGGTTTGGTATGGCGAGTCCCCCACCACCCTGACCAACGTCGCCACCGGGAGCTCGACAACCTATCCTAGCTCTCGTGTATACGACAATCACGTCAAAATCACGGGACTCAAACCAGACACAAAATATTGGTACCGTACGTCTTACCAGTTGAGTTTCCTTTTCCTCTCTGTTTTGGCTGTCTCACCACTGTTCTTTTCCAGGAACTGTGCTGGGTGCGCGTATAGACCCACGGAGACATTCACGACTGCGCGTGAAGCGGGTGATGAGACTGCTTTCACGGTAGCAGTGGTGGTCGATCTTGGATTGATGGGTGCAGACGGCCTCAGCACCAAGGTTGGGCCATTCGGAGGTGCAGCGAACCCACTCGGACCCAATGATCTCAACACGATCCAGAGTCTTATTGAGAATAGGGAGTACGCCTTTTGTTTCAACTGGTTCGCCCTCTTTCGCTCATGACTTAGCTAGTACTTTTGAATTCCTCGCTCATTTCGGTGATCTTGCGTACTCGGATTACTTTATCAAGGAGAGCTGGCAAGGTTATTTCGGTAATGATAGCCTTATCCCCAACATGACGAGCGTCGTGGACGGCTATAATGTGTTGTTGGAGCAATACTACGACCAGATGGCGATCCTCACTGGCTCAAAGGCCTATATGGTTGCTCCCGGGAACCATGAGGGAAGTCTCCCTTTATCCATTCATTCATTTATTCTTGTACTTATCGTGTACATCCAAATAGGCTAACTGTGATAATGGGTAAGCCTCGCATACATGTGTCTATGACCCTCGATTCAACTTAGTGCACTCATAGTGGAACCACGGATTCCGTCCACAACATCACGTACACCGACTCCATATGTGTCCCAGGCCAACGCAACTTTACCGGATATAGTGAGTTCAAGCATCCTACAATCATCCCCTTTCGTCATACATGAATTCTTTTCCATTCCACAGTCAACCACTTCCGTATGCCTTCTGATGAATCTGGTGGCCTTGGCAACTTCTGGTACTCCTTCGATTACGGCCTGGCCCACTTTATCATTCTCGACAGTGAAACGGACTTTCCTGGATCGCCAGACGGACCTGGAGGCACTGACGCTGGCGCGGATAATGGTCCGTTTGGGTATCCAAACCAGCAGTACGAATGGTTCGAGCACGACCTCGCCTCTATCGACCGCGAAAAGACTCCCTGGGTGATCGTCGGTCTCCACCGGCCATGGTACATTGCCACCTCCGCGGGAGATGTCTGCACGGCCTGCCAGGAGGCGTTCGAACCGTTGATGATCAAGTACGGCGTCGACCTCTACATGCAAGGACACGTCCACGTGAGTGTTTCGTTGGCATCTTTTGCGTGGAACGTCGTGGTTCACTGACGGCCTGGTATCATAGGTTTACGAACGAAATGCCCCGATTGCCAACTGTACGTATCCCCTACGCGTGAATTCCGAGGTCCATACTCAAACTCTGTTTCTAGTCACGCTCGATCCCAACGGACTAAACAACCCGACTTCACCCTGGAACATCGTCAACGGCGCCGCAGGTCACTACGACGGCCTCGACACGCTTACGCCACTTCCCTACTATAGCGTCAAAGCTTTCGACACGTGAGTTCCTTCGCCGACTGCTTTCCTTCTTTTCTGCTTTGTTTCGTATGACATGGTCCGCCTCACTTGTCAACATGATCATTTCTTCGTCCGCGGTTGGTTGTACGCGTGCTGATGACGATGGTTCACAGTGCTTATGGCTGGTCTCGATTGACGTTCCACAACCGGACCCATTTGACGCATGACTTCGTCGCGAGTGCCAACGGTAGTGTCCTCGATACTGCGACATTGTACAAAGCGCACGATTTTTCGAACGGAAATGGTAACAGTCAAGGAAATTAGGATACGATTTGACCATTGTCCTAGCATTTTGTGAATGTATATCGGACAATAGCAGTACAATTGTATATTGTTCTGGTGACGTCTTTGTTGTGAAACGAGTTCTGAGTACAGGCACTAGTCTCGTATGTAGGTTTCCGCGCTCAGCTTCACAACAACATTGTATGCCATTGCAAAAAAGACGTATGTGATCAACTACAATTTGACTCTTCCCAACGATCTCGTGAGCACAACCTCTGGTTTACCACTTGACCTAAAGAAAGAGATACAGCATAGGGGAGGCATAGGTACATAGAGGACAAGAAAATAGCAAGAAGGGTGCCAGTATGACAAGGAACGATGAGCGCGTGTCACTCATGCACGAATGGGCTTCGCCAACACCGGCATTGGACGTCCCTTCGGCCTTGGTCGATTCAATCGCAAGCCATCTGCGGGCCTGTACCAATTTTTAGTTCCGCGTCACCATGAGCAAAAAATGACACTCACGTTATGATCGTTCCTTGTGACACGTTCACTGTAGCCGAGGCAGAGTTACCAATGGTCGTGTTATTCTCCTTGTTCTCGACACCACTCCGACCTGCGCTCTTCTTTGACCATCCCAATGCAGCACGCCGTGTCGCAGACCCGATCTGAGAGCGGGTCGGAAGTCCAAAGACACGTTCAGGTTTGCCTGGGGAAATTATGCGTTCCTTTAATCCTGTAGGCACCGCAGATGGCACGTTTGGGTTGATGATAATTTGTTGTAGCGCGTTGGAGAATGGCGAAGTTTGGCGAGATGCGGCGTTGTCGACAGATGTGACGAGGGAAGCTGCGACCGTTGCTCGTAGGTGCTCTATACTAGGGGACGACGTGAACGATGTCTTGACTGTTCGAGGGTAAGGCGAGGGTCGACTATTGACCCGCGATCGTGCGCGGCGTGGCCGAAGGTCAGACGGGAGTGGACCATAAGTTTGCAACGAATGTTCTAGCATCGCTTTCATTCCTGAGGGATTGCGGGGAGGGTCGAACGCTAGCAAAGCTGTCAACACCAAAGATATACGTGTGCCCATGTCACTCACATTGCATCGCGAAAACCGAAAGGGGTGTATCCATCCACGTACGTTTACTTTCCGTGACCGCATCCTCTGCTTCGCCACGAAGAGCATAGTATCTTCGAAGTGCGGCGATCCCTTGCTCATCGTCCCACAATGAAAACGAATCCATGGACGATGTTTCGGAATCTACGACAAATGCTGGGGGTGACTTTGCAAGCTGGGGCGTATTAGAAGCGGAACCCGAGACGGAGCGCTCAGGAGAGCCCATGCGTGATGGAGTGAGTTCCTCCTCGATTGTTTCGTAGATGGAGGTCCTTGAGGCGCGAGCTTGGGATATACGCCGACGGTGGCCGTGACCGCGTGCGTGAGGTCGGGCCCGATCAAAAGCGACGTTTGATAGCGGATGTGTGGTGTTTGAAAGTAGAACATTCAGTTGCGATAGATCAATGCTTGACAAGGATCCTTCTGAGAATGAGGAGTAACCATCCGAAAGAGATAGTGGGGGAGTTTCCGCCCCTGAGCTGGATGTGCAAGTGCTTGACCTGGAACGATTGGTATGGTCGGGCCGAGTAAAAACTGGTATCCGGACTATAGTAAACGCTAAGCACTCTGCCACGTGTGCCACCGTATGCGGTACTTACAAGATCCTGAGAGATCCTCTCCATCTCCCACTAGTACAGTGTTTTCTAGGCTCTGCCGCTCGAGGAGACCGTGCCTTGCGCGAATCATGCGCTCGTCGCCAAATTTAATCGAATTCGTGGTGGAAGCGATCGAAGGTTTCGACTCGATAATGCGCGAGACCTTTGGAGATTCATGATCCTCCTCTGGGTAGGCATTCTTGATACGGCTGAAGACCGTCTCCGGAGGGTTGGCAAGAATATTCTTGCGTCGCTCTACCTGGATGCACGGCGAAGCACCGATCATGGACGTTACTGAAAGGCGGCGCACATGACCACCACCCAGCATCTAGTCGCGTGTCAGATAAGAACATCCGATGAAAAGTGAAGCCTTACACTGATCATCGTGTCATCTTCCTTTGGCGGACTATGCACGCTCGGGATGCTTAGACTGGAGATTGGGCGATAACGAGGAGGCTTCGTAACAGCGTCCTTTGAGTGTTCTTCGAAGAAAGTCGAATCCGACGAGCAGACAGAGTTCCGATGACCAGTCTTCTCGAACAACGAATCAGTCTTCTGAGACTCGTATTGACTGTCCATAATCGAGTCATACGACATCCGATTGCCTCTACGCGCACTGACAGAGGGACTCTGAGGAGGCGAGGCAGAAATGGATGGCAAGGGTGAGACACGTTCCTGCGCAGACTCAAGCATCTTGTCCCCGAGACCAGGTCGTCCGAGGTTCGTTCCCGAGAAGTCGCTGAACGCAGATTCGACCGAAAAGTTCGATTGACGTCGAGTCCAAGAGAACCGTCTACAATTGGCGTATGAGGGCGCAACGCTACTCATACTGGCGTTCGAGTCGCCACGGCGATGATGAGTGGAGTTGCGGTTGAAGAGACTAATAGGAGGGCCAACGGACATGCCAGAATCGGGTCGCCGGTGACTGCGGTTGTAAGGGTGGGCGAATGACGAGCGGAAGTAGAAGCTCGAGGCGTCACTGTCGACTCTGCGACGAACTGGTTGTTGGCGAATGAAGGAGAAGGTATCATCAACCGAATTTGACATGGTGAATGAGAAATCGTCTGATGAGGGTCTTTCTCGCAAGCTTGGTAAGGGTGCGATCGATCCGTAGTCGAAAGGATCCGCAGAACCACCGTGGAGGACATTGCCGTAGGATGAAATTGAAGCGATGCTGTAGACAGACTCGTGTTTCCGATGTCGCCCATCCGAGTTTGTCGTAGGCGGAGGATAGAACCCAGGGCGGCTGTCATTGAATTCAAATCCTCGCCGGATTTCTGCAAATGATTCAAGTCCTGCAAAACTCAACACAGAAGAATTGCGTTGATAACCAGGGACAAGCAAGGAATCTCTAGTAGCACCACATGGCATGCGTTTAAAGGCGGGGTCGGAGTCGACTCGAGGACGCTCAGGTGGTGACTCGATTTGGACGGCGTGGGCAAGAATTGACTTCATCAACGAGCTCTCATCACCAGTAACTGACGCCATCGAGAGAGATCTCGCGATCTCAGGGGGTGGAATGATATCCGATAGCGTAAACGGCGAGGTTTCCTTCTTACTTGGGGACGAATGCTTCCCACCAAATTTGAAGTCCCGATTGAGCTCCCCGTTGGATGGTCTAGAGGGAACAGACGTTGCATGTCGGAGAACATGAGGTACCATGATGTCGAGCAGCTCCTCGTCCGATGCGGTTGTCGCAAAGCTATCGGATCCTGGGAGCAAAGACAGCTCTGCATTGACATCGACCGGAAAGCCACTTGGTGACAGTTCGCGAGATTCGTAGTCGATCGGAAGATTAAACGAACTTTCGCCCGCCCGGGACAATTCATCTTGCAATGCAGGGAGTTTGGGAATGGGGGGTAGCTCCCCAAAGTCATAGCGAAGGTCAATCTTGGCAGGAGTGCGGAACGCATTTTCGAGCTGCTCGATGAAGCTGCGGCGATCGGATCCACCCGACTCATTCAGTCTCTGCAACTCGCCAGTGAAGTCGAATGACTTCTTGGTGTCATCCTCCGATAAGGTTCCAGCCTCCTCAATGTCAGCGTGGTGTTCATCCTCGTCGATCACAGTCGCGCGGAAGACAGGGATCGCCGCTCGCGAGCTCTTTGGAGACGGGCTGTCAAGTACAGGTAAAGGAATTTCCGGTGGCAAGCCAGGGGAGGGAGGAGGCGGGTGCGTTTGCTGGTGATCGAATGAGATAGTATCATCTCCTTCTTGATCCGAATTCGACAGGATGACCTGCAGCTCGTTGGGAATGTCAGAATCTGGATCACTTCCATCGTAGTCCTGCTCAGCGATACTGCCCACGGAACCACCCATGGTACCAGCGAGCCCAAGGCTGCGACGAACTTCAGGAAGGATAGGTAGGTTACCACTGCCAAGTTCCGCCTGGGGGGCCAGAGAAGACCTCTTGCGAGCGTGGCCTTGGGCCTTCTTGAACACTGGCGATACAGAGAGACTTCCATGAGACTCCGACTTCGAATGACCCGAGCCGAATGTCAGACATGATGGGGACCGGTCGCCCGGATTGATGACGAATGGCGAAATGCCTGAAGAAGCACCCACCACCGTCTTCGACACTGGGAGACGAGTTGTCGCTGGGCGGAGCGCTTTGAATACCGGGGATGGATCTGCGGCCGGCGCTGGCGTCAGTGTCCGCTTGTGAGTCCGTACTGTCGCCATGTTATCCTGAAAGTTAACCTTTATAGTACAGGGGGAAGGTTTCGAAGGGGAGATGTCAGCGTTCAATGTGGACCATGGAGCGATATTCTGTCCAAGTTGCACACTGGAGCTCTTGGAACATGATTGCGCATAAGGCCGAAGAGAAGTCACAGACGAACTCTTGCAGCGTAGTTCCCTGACTGGACTCTCTGCCGTCATTCGATCCTTGTGAGGAGAATTTACGGTTGGGTCCTGTAGGAACGGTGAACGCTGGCTGATCGGCGTCATCTCGACGCTTCCAGGAGTCGCCTCGAGGTCAAGCCTGTTGATTAATTGAGCCAGGTCATTCGTTGCTGCATCCAAGAGCGATATGGCCGCGTCGTCTGCAATGAATTCAGTGACACTTCTGAATCAGCTGTGGGTGACGTAAAGACTCACCATTATCCCCTTCGTACCATGGCTTCGGACGGCTCCGGTCAAGAAGTTGCTCCGATACTGGTCGAGGGCGCACACGCTTCACGGGCGTTTCTATTGGCGAGCTCTGCGCCTCAGCTTCATATTGTTCAGGTCTACGTCGGTCCACAGTCGTTGCATGGCCAGTGAGAGGCTGTTTCGTCTCGTTTTCTTCGCGCTCCGATACAATTCCTGGGAAAATTGCTGAGAGCGGGGTCCTCTTCTTACTGTCCGATGACCTCCGGGTAGAATCTTGCATATCCTTGGATTTCTTACTCTTCTTCTCCTTCTTCACCTCCTTTTCCTTTCTCCTAGTCTCCCTATCCTTCTGGCGAATTTCCTTCACAGTCTGCAATCCCACTTCGTCCCATTTGACGGAAGCCGTGCCCGAACTACCCGACGATTCACGAGATATACGAGACTGTGTCGACATCGGGCGGAGAGAAGAAGCCGTGGACATTGTCGAGCCGGACCGTCCCCGCGCAAGAATCCCACCGCCCAATAGATTTGCCGAGTCCACGGATAAACGATGACTAGCGCCATTGGCCATGGCAATGGACGATGCCGCCGATCCACTACGAGACGAAGGTAGTCGCATGGTCGACGGTAGACCAAGCCCCAAAATGCTTGCCTTCTTCTTTCCCAGAGATTTAGACTCATGCTTGGGGGCAGTAGGGCTCGCGGTCAACGTGCCCGCTTCGAAACTGCTACCCGAGTAGCGAACCGTTTCCTTTGCCTTCTCCTTGTCTTTCTCTTTCTCCTTTTTCTTCTTCTTCTTCTTCGCGTCAGACTCCTTCTCTTTCACAGGAGCCACATCAGCGGCAGCCGCGTCGGGATTAGGTGTGTTCTTGAGTTGAGCCCAGCTGCCAATACGGGCAAGGGAACGGACAGAGCGCATGGCCCTGATGGCAACAGAGTCCTTACCACTCCCTGATCCCGCAGCGCCAGGCGGTGCAAGGGTCACAGACGGCGGAGTGGGGACGCGCAATCGCTCTACAGGGGACTTGGGAAGCTGCTCGCAAACAGGACTGATGAGCAGAACCCCCGAGTCCAACGAGTTTAATCGTGCGCCCGTGTCGGTGGGCTTGTCAGTTGGCTGAGAAGCTAAGAATGATTTGGTACGGCGACTCGGTGAATCCATCTGAGTAACTCACGTTTCGGGTGATCCTTGTCTTTTCCCTTGTCCTTCTCCTTGGAGTCCTTTCTGCGCCCGATACTCCACCACTTCTGGTTCTCATCCACCTTCGCCTTCAGTAAGCTCTCCTTCTTCCCTCCTTTCTCCTTTGGTTTCGTCGCAGGCGGAACGTTCGTCACTTCTCCTAGCGTCCCCCATTGCAACCCATCCAATGCCAGCCGCGATTTCTTCTTCTTCACCATCAAAACATCCCCAATGTCGGGGTCGTTGGCGGGGTCGACATATATTTCAAACCCGTTGCTCCCATTCTGAACTGACGCGCCTCTGACGCGTCTGACTACATCAGAAAAGTCTTGCTCGCGCGATTTCGCAGACGAAGAGGATGACCCAAGAAGACCGAGTTTAGACTTCTTGGGAACAAGACGCTTCCGCGATGTCTCTCCGTTTGTGAGTGGCTTTGGTGCGATCGGAGCGGGTGACGTCTCGGAGGTTGTCCATGGCGCGACCTGGCTAACGTCATGTGTGTGGTTGGCATCGCAAGGAGTGGCGGTTGTCAGGCGAATGGTCGGAATCTGTGGTCTGGGTGCAGGTGTAGCAAGTGGGGATGGGGAGCGCGAGCGAACAGTGTCCGCCCTAGGTCGCGAAAGCAATTCCAAGGGCATTAGTCAATAAAGCAGATCGTTACGTGCAGCGGTAAACCGGGGGACCGTGTTGAGCGTGGAATCGTTATGAAACAAAGTTGCGTCCGAAATTCGAAAGCAATTAAACAGTTGAGATACGAAAAGATGCGAGGGTGAGAAATGGGTGCAGTCGTTAGATCTAGAAGTCGTTAATGATCTTGAGTGTTGGGTATGACTGCGAGCGTTGGCAAGCGCAGAGTTAGTGTGTCGTGTGTCGAAAGCGAATCGTGAGCTGGGAGAACTCGTTAATTCCTTGTGTTAGCAAACTAAAATGGAGTCTCTGCGATGTCTGTAAGTATGGAGCCTGTTAAATAATTTATAAAATAGATCAATAAATATGAAAAAGTACCTGCCATGCATGATTTG
>JBBPKJ010000889.1:0-15448 GCA_038089195.1 Brasilioporus rufonigricans | reverse complement strand
CTAGACAGTAAAACCAGCGGCTGCGCAGTGCCCCACCGTTTCAGTCTCCCTCACCATTGCTGCATCGTGTTCGCCATCCCCAGCCTATGAACACCTCCCGATTCCATGAACACCTTGCTTCCGACTTCTCTCATGACGACCAACACCCTGACTCGCCACCCACACGGAGCGACCTCCGCGACAACTCTGACATCATCGCGCAGATACGGGAGGCAACGTCCGCCCCTTCGCCGCTGACACGGTATCTCAAGGACCCTGCAGTCGTCAATGCCATCGACAGCCCAGAGGGCAGCCACTCTCGCAGCCAGCGCCACTCTTCTTCGAGCACGCGCAGTCGAGAGCCACGGTCTTCCTCGATCCTGGGTCTCGTGTTCGCAGAGGAGGAGAAGCAGGCTCACAAACTCAAGTCGCTCCTCCGATCAACAGGTGACAGACTGGATCGCGAGATCCGTCGAGCGAATCAAGCCGTGTCCAGGGCTGAACATGCAGAGTCCAGGGTACATGATTTGACCGCCCGCGTCTCCAAGGCCGAGTCCAGCAAATACGTCATTGAGCTCGAAGCAGCCCGCGCCAAAGAGGAAATCAAACGGTACCAACTCCAGATCGAGAACCTCGAGCGGGACATAAAGCGACTGCAGGCCGACGTCACGCTCCTCGAGAGGCAGAGAAACGAAGCCGACGACAGTGCCGCACGCGCACGCGACACCGCAAGGAAATTCCAGATGGAGCTCAGGAACGTTCAGGCGAGGCAAGTCGGGAGGGAGGAAGGGCTCAGATACGGGATGCACACGTGGTTCAAGACGGGCCGCATCGAAGGATTCGATGCCGGACATGCAGAGGGTTACACGAGCGGCCGTGAAGAAGGGTACGACGAGGGGCGGGGTCAGGGCCTTGCGGAGGGTCAGGAGATCGGACGCAGGCAAGGGCGCAAGACGGGGAAACAGGAGGGATTCGACGAAGGATGGGAACAAGGTCGGAGAGAGGAACGTGAACATGCACTGCAGGCGTTTGACGACTTTTTTGCTGCAGAGATCGACGAACGGGACCAAGTGGTAAGTCGAGCGAAAGACGAGTTGGGACGCAATCAAGCTGACCGGTCGCCCGAAAGACGAGGAAACAGGCGCAGAGATGGTCGGACTGGATGCGACGGTCGACGCAGAGACCATGGCTTCGGCGGCCTGTGAACGGTGGTACATGATCTCGTTAGGACATTAGATCTAGTAGGCCGTGAGACTAGTCTTGGACTATTACTACCATCATCAACATGTCGTCTGGCCCGCGTCGCAAGGGCAAGGAGATTCCCCGTCTGCCACTCTCTGCGTTCACCAGCACCGGCACGTCCGACACGTTCCCGCTCCCTCCCACCCCCAGTCTCGTATCCCCACGCGCCATCGTCGACTCCCATCTCCGAGTCTCCCTCGACCCATCCCACCCAGACATTTCCCATCTCAAGCATGCCCACAAACGCGCCGTCGTCTTGTCCCCCAGAGGGCATCCCACAGATGCCATCATCTCCTCCCTGCAGCCGTGAGGAATTCATCTCCCTTGCCGCGTAAAAACGCCAGCTGATCGTCCCCAGATTACACGCTCGCGTGGTCGATGCGCCCGTTCTCTCCGTGCTGGTCCCCTTTGCTCTCGATGCCCCCAAAGTTCCTGGGTACCTGTCCGAGACAGTTTCCCCCACCCTCACAGCGACATACGATGGTGCGACGCCCGTGGTCGCAGAGGCCGAAGGCGATACCAAGGACCAAGCTCAGGCAGAGAACTCGGTCAACAATCTCCGTTGGGCCCTGCAGCACGGCCGAGTCGTCGATCTCGACATCGACGGTGGCATCATAGCCATCGACGCATCGGCCTATGACAGTCTCGTCAACCTCCTCACTAAAGCCGTCAAGTCAGACACCATCGCGGATCGTACACCGATCGTCCTCAGTAGGTGGTATCTGGCATCTCCCTGTACTGCATTGACCTGTCATGCGCAGCCAACGTATTACCTCCCCCACTCGACTCAACCATGCCAGTCGTTGCGATGATGAATCACCCGACATATACCACGTACCGACAGCGCATATCGTCGCTTTCCCTCTTTGAAAGCGTATACGTAAAACTTCTTCCTCCAGCATGGGTGTCCACCGAGTCTCCAACGAGATTAGAAAAACAGGAAAAGGAATTGAAAAACCTCCTCAAGCTCTTTGGTGAGTCATCGTGATCACGAGGTGAATGGTGGCTTCACGATTACCTAGTTGTCCCGGTCCTGGAAGCCTTTGGATTTGAAAGAATCATTTTTGGATCTTCACCTGTGTTTACTGATGGTTCGCCTGCCCTGGCAGAGTTCTGGTACAAGCTCGTGTTGGAGTCGTTCCGCGAGTTGGCTGTGTCCCAAGACGAGATGGACAAGATTTTTAGTGAAAATGCCGAGCGTATCTACCGCTCGAGTCAATGACGGGAGAGCAAAGATTTGGCGGGTCTAAAGGCGGCTTGCCTCTCGAACATGTCATATCATTACTTCGTTCTGGATACTCTTGTTTAAATAGCCTCGTGTATGTATGTATGTACGTACTTAACCAGTGTATCGTGAACGTAAACGACCCCTACTACGGCGTGTCTGCTGTATACCACTAAGTAGCCAAGAGACGCGAAGCGATCCAACGTTGCAATGTATCCTCGCCGCTCTGTGAACAAGACACTCCTTCACCGTATCAGATAAATAGCTCCGTCGCGCCCTACTTCCATCTTCATTGTTCAACTCTTCCTTTCATCCTGGACCGTCACAGTCCGGATACACGCCAGTATACACACCACTAACCAGGATCGCGTTGCACTGCAACTGCAATGGACGCGGTCAGCGATAATGACGCTAGCTTTGAAGTAGGAAGACGTCGCACATCTCCGTACGTGTTTCAACTCTCCCGAATTATTCGTTCGCCCACTCTTGCATCGTGCTTTGTCGGGATCAGGAGCAGCTCCAGAGGGTCTTCTCCTGCCGCTGTGAGTCTTGTCCTTGTGATCACGTCGTTCCTGCTACCCGGTTACTAAAATACTTGCATTGTATTGCTTCCTTTCAGAAACGCCAGAAGCGTTCGGTTTCCCCCATTTCAGACGATGGGAACCTTGTCCCTGTCGTCCATAACGAAGATACCGAAACTCCGACGCCTGAAAATGCGCCGCTGATACGTCAGGCTGTCGGTTTCTCATCTGTTAGTGCCAACATCGATACATACCGAGTTGCAGTTGCCCCCCGGCCTGTCGTTCCGTATTTTCTCCCTGGTCAAGCGCCTCCTCCGCCTCCGAAGCAAAAACCGAAGCCATCGAAGCCACGGGCACCCAGGAAGAAGAAAGGCGAATATTTTTCCAGTCACACCAGCAAGTTCAAGCTCGGTGGCTCTGCGTCGTCGCCTGATTCTGGCTTTGCCAGTATTACCACAGGTTCGCCTGGAAATTCAGCTGATATTGGGCCCATTGCGCCTTCGGGTTCAATGTTGCCCGTTACAAGTTATGCGTCCGATTATGCCAACGGCAATGCCCCCACACGTCCAAGTAACATCAACGGTGCCACAGCTAGTGTAGTATTAGATGGTTTACTGCCTAGCGTCAAGCGGGCTAGGAAATCATTGAAGAGAAAGACTCCTGCGTCACCTGATAATCCCTTCAGTCAACCAAACATTCGACCACCTCCCGCTCCTCCGAATGCTACTTCGGTCACTCCTCCATATCTCATCAATGCCAACCCTGGAGGATCGCCTGCCGAAAGACTTGGACAAACCCCTGTTCGTCAGAGAACTTATTCTGCATTACCTTGTCTTGGGTCGGGTGGCACACCTGTCGGGCTCACAAGTTCACGTGAGTACCATTAACTCTAACCTGACTCTGACTCATTCGTTTCAGCTACGACCGCTGCACAGAGCCCTGCTCAGAGTGTTTCGAGGCCACTGCGAATGATCACGTTGCTCATCGAGGACTTGAGAAGCGGTGTACCCGATCTACAGCTGGCAGAGGTCAGAATTCCATTGAAAGTCGCTAACGATCCCGAAGATGGCTTTTGGGCAGATGCGGCCGAGATTTGTGAAACCCTTCAAAACGGGCCATCCCGCATAGATGGTCGGCGTTCTACTTATGCTATTTGATCGTGATTAATTCCTGTGTCCAGGCCCGGCTAAGGTGTATACCATGAGGGGAAAATTCCGGCAGTTTTTCATGCGTATCGATCAGTTCGACCAACTTCAGGTCCAGTCGGCGCACCTTGGCGTTTCAAAGGAGAGAACATTGAATGTTTTTGTGGAAGCTGTGAGTATCTGTAACACTGATGGGTCTGGAGTACCTGGAACGCATCTCATGACTCTCGCCAGCCCGTGCCACAGGGACAGTTGCCACGTCCCCCTGCTCCACCCTCGGATGGGCGACCTGGCCACAATTCTAGTACCGAGCGCGAGGCCATGGCTGGACACACTGAATCCCGACCAACGTACTCGCTCGTGACGCGTGAGGATCAAATAAAACGATTGTCGAAGAGCGGCTACGTCGTGGCACAAAACAGACGGTATTCACCTGCATCTGAGAGTGGATCATATGGCCACTCGCAACGCACCACGTCCCCGCATAGACCGGCATGTCACGACCAATACGCCGGTCCGAGTCGCCTTTTGACGCCACCCATACCTGGTCGATACGCAGAGACGCGAGAAGAAAAGGATGAAGCGATCGCCAACTATATCCGATCACACATTGAGAATCATCCCGGCTGGATGGACTACATGCAATCAAAAGCCAAGCCTCAGCGTGTCTCTGAAGTACTGAAGCAATACGCGTTCATAGAGGATCAAGTCAGGGAACTCATCGGACGGAAGACGCCGGCACACTGGGATGGCGCGCCGAATTCGTACGTCGAAAGGGTGCGTCGTCGACATAGTGGATGATGACGCTCCGAGTTTTCGCTGACAATGTATCATAGCACCACATCTGGCGTGTACTGAGGCTGGACTCCAAGTGTGGCGAAGAATGTCGGGAGACGTCGCTCCTCGTCGGGTTTTACGGCGAGAACGGTTCTCGATACGAAGATTCGCGCGTTGTCGATATGATCAACGATACGTCGCCCCCCAGAGCAAATACTATACAGAGGTTCCTTCGTCTCCTTCGGGATGTGGATGAGAGCTTCACTCAGGACGCACTCCGCGGACGGCTTGTCCCAGCATCGCCGTAGGGCTGGTGCTTTGGGAGAGACACGTGATAGTTCGTATTCCTTGTGAGGGTCAATAATGTCTAAATATATATCGGCATAGCACAAGTACCCATATGTGTTACATCTACTACCTACATTATTGCTTAAATATGCAGTTACCTTAACCCTTTCGCCATTGCTCTTTGCATTGCAATGCTTGAGCGTTTGTTTACCCTAAAGTAACCACTAGTCGGTCGGAAACACAGCGGGGAGTAGCCTTGCATCTCCCTTGCGATCCCCACGAATGTCTACCTTGATACCAACGCCCGCTGCGACACAGCCTTGTTCGAACGCATGCTCCAAAGCGATCTTGGCTTGGAACCCAGAGCAATGCATCGGCAATACATACATCGGTGCTGGTCGCAGTTTGTTGGCCAAAAAGTCGACCGTCTGGGGGATGCGAGAGACGAGCTCGGGGCCTGCGAGATGCAGTCCGCCGATCACCTGGGCTATCGTCTGAGCGAGGCAGAACGAGGAGCAGGGCACACGGCTCACCATGTAGATGGGTCGTGCGAGCTTGCGCACGGCATCCTTGACCACGTTCACGATACCCGCGTGCGAACACCTACACCGCCAAACGGGCCCGCGTTCGTCCGAGCCATCGCGCGAAACGAGACGAGAAACCCACGTACGCGCTGAATATGACCAGGCCCTTGCCAACCACGTCGACTGCAGCATAGCGCTCGTCCATGAGATGCTATCGAGGTGTCGTTCCATGTCAGCACAAGCGCATAGACCGATACACTTCAATTTTTTTTAAAAAAAAGCTGGGGACATACCGGCTCGGACGTCCACCCCGCTGGACCGTGCGACCCCTCCCCCTGGAACCGCATCCCGCCAAGCAATCCGCCCTCAAACGGTGTCACCCGTGGAATCTCGCCGCTCACGTAGACCGTCCCGCTCGCGACCGTGTGTGCGTCTCTCGACGTCTGTACCCTCCCCCCGGCACCCTCGATCTGCGCCAACGTCGGGTCCTCGGGGAGACGACAAATGACGGTGTCGAACGCCGGTGGTACCGCGATACCGCGCGCGTCGGGGCGGTCCGGGTGCAGATCCACGGTGCATGCGCGTGCGCTTGGGCTGCGCATGCCGAGGAAGGAGAGGATCCCGCCCGAGTGGTCCCTGTGCCAGTGTGAGAGGATGATGGTCTCGACGTCGTCGACTGGCGCCTGCATCACGGTCGCGTTGGCGACAAGGGACTTGGAGTCAGGTCCGGTGTCAAAGAGGACGCGGTGCTTGTCTTGGCCATCGACTTGAGTTTCCTGCCGGATAGGTTAGCCCAAGGAGTGCGTCTAGGTGTTACATACGATCAATGCAGAGAACCCGTGAGCCCCTGAAAAGGGTTGATAATCGTGATCCAAACTCCACCCAGCGCGTGTGATGCGAGACATACCACAACAAATATTCTCGAAATCGAGAATGGGAACACCTGTACGAGGGTCTATTTTGGGTTTCTGGTCAAAGAGATGTTGGCGTATCTCATGGGAGAAGCCTAGGGGCAGTTTGGTCATCCTGTAATCATGTCAAATGATCCTTGTGCCAAATGCTTGTTCGATAGGTAGACATTGCCCCACCATTCGATGCAATTGTCCACGAGAAAAGTGATAGTACAGTTGTCGACCGCCGCCAGGCCTGCACGCGTATCAGACATGGTAGGAACAACTGTCTCCGTCTCAAAACGAACTAGCGTCTATATTCCCAAATCACTGCGCGCGGTCCCATTAGAAGTACAGTACATTTAGACCCACGCACACGTTCCAGCGCGTGCCGAGTCCTCGTTACACAAAGTACGACGAATCGCCAACGAACGAAAGCATCACGAATCGTCCCAACTACTTGCCCGTGTCTCTGTACGGCCGAGTCCACGACCATCAGCCTCTCGACGACCGACCGCGCAAAGGACGCACTGACTCACCCTTTCGTTACTCCACCATACCTGATCGAGCCGTTCTCGGCCATACGTTGTTCGCGGAACATCTATACGGATCGCATGAGCATGCGCGATTCGGTCGGCTCTTATTCACGAACGAAAACGCACCTTGCGATACTGGACGCGCTCCCACGTCACGAACGCGACGGCAAACACGGCGATTGCCGTGATCCCCCCATACACGCCCAGGCCGACAGGGAGCACCTGCAGGGTCGTGCCCGGCATCACAAAGGCTGCCGCGGCCGTCGGGGAGGCGGTTGAAGCCTAGAAGAGGTGCGCGTGTGAGAACGAGTCGATCGGATGCACCGGGCACGTACCGCCACGAGCATGGTGGATACTTGGGAGCCTCCCGCAGCCAAGGTGCAGTTCCGGATTTCTTGGATTTGTTGGCCGACCGGGGTGAAGGTGAGCACGCAGGTCTCGGTCATGTTGCCATTGGCACTGTAAGAGCTCAGGCATTGACCGGGCTTCAGTGTGCAGTGGGAAAACTCACGTTTGGACGGTGTCGGTGGTGGTAATGGACGTGGGCGAAGAAAGGGCCGTGGGTACGGTGACCGAGGCGAGTTGTCGCAGGGCAATGTCAGGAGAAGGGAGAGCAGAGACGAGACCCACGAAACAGAAGAAAAGAGAGAGAACGGCGACGAAGCGAGAGTACATTGCGCTACTGCAAAGAATGAAGAGCCAGCTCGACAGGGAAAAAAATGACAGGGTAGGAGAGTGATCCAAGCCTCTGAGGCGAAGAGCGCCCGAGTGGACAATGAATATATCCACACGGTCATCGGCATAGCGACTGCGGACAACAGCCCCTAATCAAGCATCTGATAGTAACCACATAGCATTGCCAGCGACATAGATACATAAAATCACCTCATCCCACCCTCGACCACCTTGTACGCCTTTCCTTCCCGGTACCGCTTCTTCTCACGTAGCAGCTTCATCAATACTCCGATCAGTTTCGCAAACAGCTGTGTCACCCACTCCTCAAAGCCAACTGAGACAACAACGTTCACCAGGACAAATAAAGCGAGCCACGCTCGTGCCGATAAAGGAATCGGCTTCAATTTAAGAATCACCTCTAGCGCCCTCGGAGGGCGCAGCAGGACAAGCAGATTGAACAACGACAAGGCGATGATTGATGCCATCAACCAACCTGCACGGTCGTTGCGTCTTAGAGAGGTCTGATCACTAAGATCGAGGCTACTCACCATTCGTCCACATCGACTTGCGGTACGGAGGACCAATACTGAATACTGCAGCCACCAGCACGTACTGGAAGCAAGACACCAAGAACAGCACGGTGTTTTCATAATTGAACGATTTCAGATGTATATCGCCAGGTCGGTTGGGATTCTCCATCGATGGTGGTCGTGTATACCTATACTTTGTCATCAGCTCGGCAACATGGCGCATGCGTGTCCCAGCATACCATGGTTGGCGTCGAACCCAAAGAAAGGTGAACAGTTGCACACCACTAGTGATCAAGACTTGTCCAAATAAACTAGCCAGGACCTTCTTCGACACAAGACTAGCAGTCGGCCGCTTGGGATAGACTTTCGGGAAAGGGAGCGTTCGACCCACTGAGAGAACAGATCAGTATATGGACAGAGGCTCGTACCGCGGGAACTTACTGGAGACCGCCACAGGGATGATGATGAATAAATCGATATAAAGAAACTATTTCCAGTTCATCACCCAATTCACTCTGATGGAGCTATCACTGACCTGGAAGTCTCCAAGCGACGATGCAAACGAGTACAACAGAGTTATGGTAGTAAACTGGATGAGAGAATATAACGCCCTATAGTACGGTCAGACATACTCTGGGACTCTCAGGACATCACTCACATGTACTTGAAACACGAGAAACTGGTGACCAAAGCGGCCCTGCCTTCCTTGATCACTTCTATAACGCAACTGATATCTGGGATATTGCTCGTGAAAGGCGCTGCGACAGATGCCTCTGCTTCAGACAGCGAGATCCCGACATCAGCAGCCTTGAGTGCAGCGCAATCGTTCGCGCCATCGCCACACATCAAAACAGTGTAACCGAGCGCTTGGAGACGTTCGACCACTTCATTCTTCTCGTCCGGCGACATTCGAGCAAAGACATGTGTTTTCACAAGCATCTATCAACGGTCAGCAGGGAGCAAAGGCAGAAGAGAGAGCGGTCAACATACCCGTTCAATGGTCTCGAGCGGGGCATAGTTGATTATCCATCTGAATGTATCCCCTGTCACAACGAGTGTATAGTCTTGGTTCGCAATCTCGTCCTCCGTCACGCTACGGCTTGGGGGCGCCAGTGGCCGAAGGCTGTAATCATCTAGTTTCCATGGGGGATCGTCCATGCATGTCCAATCCAACTTGGAGAGTGGGGTGGTAATATTCCCTACATGATACGTCAAGTCAGAAAGTAACTCGAATGTCTGGCATACCGTAGATAAACGCCGGTGCAAAGACGTGAGCAGCCGGATTGATCAGACCACACTCTCTTGCCACACTCACAGCAGTGAGAGCATTATCGCCGGTAATCATCCGACATGCCAGATGTGCCGTTCTAAGAGTCTGAATGGCAGGTGTGGTGCCTGGTTTCAACTTGTTTTCGAAAATGATCAACCCGAGAAAACGCAAGTTAGACTCGGCTTGCTCTCTAGACGAGACAGTGAGCGTCAATTATCGCCTCATGGAGAGCGATGACCAACCGCTTCATTTTCTGAGCCTTGAGCCACGACAGACCCTCTATACTCTTACCCCCAATGGCGATGACGCGATATCCTCGCCGGGTGTAGTACGACAACAGATCGTCATAGTCGTGCGGAACTGACATTTCTACGTCAGAGAACCGCAAACCTTGAGTAAAGGATCAGACTAACATGAATCCTTCTCGCAGATATCGACCATGACTTCAGGTGCGCCCTTGACGTAGATCTCCATGCTGTTACTTCTCAATCTCTTCACAACAACGCTCATCCGTCTTAAGGACGACACGAATTCAAACGTTCTGATGACACCCAACTCGAGGAAATGCGCGTGCTAGCGGTAGTAACAGTCAGACCAGTGCCCAGAACAACATCGAAAAGCGCACTCGTCCGTTCGTCTTGAGCGCGTCTTCGAGTCGAAAATGCGCACTGCCAGACGGCCGCACGACCGTCTGTACCAGTGCAGCTGGTCTTTCTGTCCCACCTCGTTCCTTGATGATTCCAGTTCCAGCAATGAGTCCTTCTTCGAGTGTCCACTTTGTAAATTCGAACATCTTCACGTCCAACGGATCTCCAATGACAACGCCCTCGACCATTTTGAGCGAGTGGCAGGTTGCGAGGGCATGTAGAAAGTCAGCTCGGTCTCGTGCAGCGGGAAGGTCATGCACATTATCAAAGAGCTCGCCAAATCGATGTTCCGAACGGTCAGGCAATCGTACCCCAAGGACGTCGAGCCCGTCTTCGGTGAGCGTGCCGGTCTTGTCGAAGCAGCATACGTTGACCTTCCCGCCTACATTGACCCGAGCGGGAGAGATGCAAAAGATCCCTAGCTTACGAAGACGACCAAGCGCAAAACTGGTGCCGATGGACAACGTAGCTGGGAGAGCTGGGGGAACGACGACTGTGATAAGATCCAGAGCACGGAAAATGATTGTGTTCCATCTAACCTGTTGCGCACAGATCAGGACAAGAAGGTCGCTCAAAGACAACTTACCCCGAGTCTAATAAACTGAACGGCGCTCACACAGAACCCCACGCCAGCGACCCCAGCGAGTACGAGGATGAAACGAATCGAGTCTCGATAAAACTTGAATCCAATCGGTTTTGGGAACAACATCGCCCGGATAAGTGCACCTTTGGTCGTGTTGAATCCTGTCCAATAGTATCAGTAAGCTCGAGCTTACAGTGGAAACACAGGAATCACCTGTCCGAACGACGAGTCCAAGGGCCGGTCTTCCGGCACCTCCGTCGAGAGCGAGCGCACCACGGACGCGGACTACACGGGTGCCAGCATAAACGAAACTCTTGGCAAGGTTACCCTGGATATCCTTGGAGTCTCGCCACCTTAGAATATCTTCGTCTTTTGCTGAAATTTTCGAGACCGGTACACTTTCGCCAGTGAGCATGCTCTCATTTACAATAGCATCGCCCGACAAAAGGAGTATATCTGCTGGGAAAAGAGGTGCACGCAGTTCGGAAAGATTTACGAGGTCTCCTGGTACAAGCTCCGAAGAGTCGATGGTGGTCCCTGGGGAGATTCTTCACAATGACAGCCGACGAACGGAGAGGGAAAAGCTTACATTTTCCGTCGGCGTATACGACAGCTTCGCATGAAAAGCGCGACATCTCGCGCATCCGTTTGATAGTCTATGTAGCATTTAGCACTCCACTGCGAGCACTGAAGATCTAAATTTACCTTCTTGGTATCAACAAGCGTTGTGACCACGCTCAATGTAGATATGAGGGCGATACAAAAGGCATAGTAAAGGTAATCGTCGATAGACCATAAGATAATGCTTGCGACTTGGAAGACATAAAATGGATGGATGATCTTTCCTGACGTTAGTTTATCGCGCGGCATTGTTGTTTACACACACCTCATCTATAAGGAGTGCCAAAGTCGACTTCCCAGCAATGTCAAGCAGATTCGGGCCAAATAGTGTCAGACGCTGTTTCCTAGTATCCTCCGGTAAGCCCATCTGCACAGCCTGCATTCCTGTCCAAGTCGGATCTCTCCAATCCCTAAGCAACATAAGAAGCGTGTGTGACCACCCTGAATCGCGAAACTAACCTGACTATCGTGAACAATCCTGTTCGGGTGTCCAAAGCAAACCGCGAGTAACGATAGTCGACTATATGAAGGTCTTCCAACATTTCGGCCTTGCTATCGACACCATCACCATTTGGTTTTGACTTTGAAGAGACAGAATTTTTCCGGGACCGTCCTTGTCCATTCGACTCCAATGCAACGGGGAAGACAGTCGACCGCTCGTAAGGGTATGTGATGCGCTTGACAGGAAACAGTGTTATGTCCCTGTGTGGAGACTGGACATGGTGATACACAGGGATGTCTAATGCAGGCTGAACACGTACCTCGATAACCACAAAACCATGCCTGAGATCCTTGAAGGCCCTTTCCAGAACCACCCACCGAAGCCATATACGAGGGAGCCAATGACCAAGGAGCGCAAGCATGCCAAACGTCAACACACTTAGCGTCCACCAGAGCCACTGACGCCAAAGTATGACTTCGTAGCCTACGAATCGTAGGGTAACATCCTCGTCCGCGACATATATCGTCTGTCTGCTAGGTGGACCCGGTGGCGGTGGATCGAGAGCCTCTAGAGGGACATCTATCTCTATACGAACTTCGTCACCAAAGATTGGATCCGACGAGAATAACGGTAGGTGCGAGGGAGGAGCGTTGGGAGACGGTGGTTCTGAGCCAAAGTCGACCTCGCTCGCAAGAGGGCTGGACATTCGTGAGATGTTCGACTCCGTGCCGTCGTCTTCCTCGCCCGAGGAATAACCCCAGCGCTCTTCACCTTCGCCCTCGGACCGGAGCTCATGTTCGGACCCTGCATCTGAGAGTCCGCTGCGCCTTGAGCGCCTGGAAGGAGAGATGGAGCGAGAAAAAGATGCCCGACGCGTCGAAGGCTCCCCTCCGCCCCTACTGAACAAGTGAGCGATGTTCTCGAACACGGACGACCTGTTCATCGTCGGCGAGGGTGAACGCGAATGCCTCGGATACCTCCCAGAGCCACTAAGCAGCGACTCGCCTTCTTCCTCTTGCCCGCTTTCTGCCCCACTCACCGCAGATGCTTGTGAAATCCGACTCTCGGTGCTCATTCTTCGTTTTCCCAGTGCCCTCCCGGAAAGAGAGCTCGCCGTTCCACCGTCCTCGCTCCTCCTCCTACCTCTAGACCATTCAGAGCTTTGTCTGATTGCTAAACCATGTTCTGTATAGGACATCCTCGAGACGCTAGACGGGACCGCTGTGTGACCAGGACCATCGAACATTGCACCTGTGTCGCCGGGGCCGCGGTACTGGGAATCTCGCTGTGCTCGGCAACGTTGTGCGACCGCATCGTTGATATCGATGGCGGACGCGCCTTCCGTATAGTCGTACACGGAGTTGGAGGGTCCGGCGGGCACCATGCTGATTGGGGAAGTCGACTGGCGCAAATTGGTGACTCTCGGTACTCAAGTACTCAGGAGCAGCCGAGTATGTATCCTCTTTTGGTAAGTCTCGCCAATCGAACCACAGTCCCGAGCCACGTCACTGCGGCGTTGCATGGTAGAGAAGCAAGGTACAGAAGAAATAGTCTGGACTAGCCTAGATACCTCCATATCAAAAAGAAACAGGTAAACGTGAGCACAGCCCCGCCCAGGAAGATGTACATGTCTTGTGTGCTGTGCAAGCGGGTCAACGAGACACATCAAGGGAGCTCCGGACCCTTACCTACGTCGTTCGATCCAGCCAATCACGTCACGACTGAGACCCAATGTGTTTGCGGCGTCGAGCAGACGTCTCTGCGTGCCCTTTAACACGTTACGCTGATCCACAAGGTTGTCCAGGACTTCGCGGCCCTGGGCGATGAAATCGTCAAGCCTTGCTTCTGTGCTTTGTAAAAAGGAATGTTCATGAAGTGCGTGATGCTCGCGTAGGGTAGAGTTTGGCAGTGATGTTGGTGTTCGGAAGGGAGACTCGGAGACTTGTGAGGACGTAGAAGCGTTCAGCTGGCTGGTTGGTGCAAAACGTCTCCGTGCGTCTGATGCGGACGGTGAGCGAATGCCCGACGGTGCGCCTTGGAGGAGTTCGTCGCGCTGGGAGGCTGCCCTCTGTGGGGCATGCTGTAGCAAGTAGAGAGAGAGGGGGGAAGTAGCGTACCTCGTTCTTTATGCGCTCGAACTGACTCTTTAGGTCTGCATAGTCTGCACGGAACTTTTGCACGCGCCTGAAGGGTGATGAGCTGGGGAGAAGGGTGTCAAAGGGGACTGTACATTTGGCCCTTTTCCTGTTTTGCTTTGATGATTTCTCTCTTTATCATGGCGTCATAATCTTCGATGGTCCGCTGCATGGCAGCGAGGGAGGCGGAAATCTGTCCTGGGGTCGGAGGGGGGTGAGAGGGGCGGCAGAGAAGGCGGGGCACACCGACCTAGGAGGGATGCGGAGCTGTCACCATTTCTGAGGCGTTCTAGGTCAGCGGTGAGGGAGTTTGTCTGTCTTGTACCGAGCGTATAGAGCGAGTTCATCGCAGACGGGGACAAGGCAACTCCGATAGACGCCGGCACTTCCGGCCGGTCAACGCCGAGTACACGCTAATCTCTACTACCGGGCCCGCTCCGCTTTCTCCGTCCGTCGCGCGAGCTGCTTCCGCCGCTCGGCACGACGGGCTGCCTTTGTCTCATATCTGACCTTTTTGCGCCGCGTCTGCTTCGCCTCCTCTCGCCTCGCCTCCCCCCTCTCGGTCTCGGTGTCCCGTGCCGGGCGTGGTGGCCCATGCCGCAGCATGTCGAGATCAAAGTCCTGCACGATCGTCACCGTCGCGAGCTGCTCCTCTCCCTCATACGCTTCTTCCATTCTCTCGGGTTCGCTCGACACTCCGCCCCATTCCTCTCCATCCCCATCTGTATATGACGGATCAGGACGGCACAGGCGAGGCCTCGTTCCCGTACCTGCAAAGGCCCCGCATGCCCTCTCCACTTCGGCGGCATTCCGTGCGGCCCGTTCCGCGAGAGCGCGACGATGCTACGTGGCGATGAGAACAGCGAGCGCGTGGGACAAGGGTCAGGGACCGCACCTCTCGCCGCAGCTCGAGCCGTTCCTGCTTCTCTCTCAGCCGTGTCTTTTTCTTTGCCTCCTCGCGCCGTGCGACCTTGCGTTTGTGGAACCCGGTCAAGAACGATCTGCCGCGGGTGGGTCGCGTGCGCCATCGACACGGCGGGCACCTACCTTCGGGCCTCCTCGTCGAACACGATCTCTTTTATCTGTGCATGTTTTGCGCGTTTTTTCGCGGCGACAACGGAGTGGGACGTGGTGAGGAGGGTGATGTTGTCGTGGGCCATGGCCAAGGGATAGCCGGGGCGGGGTTATCCGAGGTTTACATAATTGAAGGGATCGACTACTTGGGAATGTCTTCCATGTCGGATTCGTTATAAGACTCGCTCTCAGGCGAGACAGTCCACTCCTTTCTCCCCCTTCCGCAATGCCCGCCCTCACCTTCTCTCGCCCCAGCCCCTCCCCCGACGTCCCCCCCGTCCCCCACAACTCAAACCCCTACCCTCGCCCCTCCCCCCCGCGGCCCCACAGGCACAACCCCGACC
>JBBPKJ010000888.1:0-15465 GCA_038089195.1 Brasilioporus rufonigricans | reverse complement strand
TACGCTCGCCCCCAACTAGGCTACTCGCCAAACGCTACCCGCCATACCTTGAGAACCCCCGCCCGATCCCCGCTCACGATTCCCCCTCGGAACGGCGCATCGATGCACGCCAGCGCTGTGATAATGTCCTGATGCGACTTGAGTAAATTCTGCTGGTGATGCGTGATCATTGACATCCGCTGCGGCGCCCGATTGTTCTGGCTCGTCACATTCGGCGACTGCACCCACGTCTCGACGTAGCTCGTCACCGCACCGTTGGACGACTGCACCGTGCTACACACAGCGTCAGTCCCCATGACTCCCACGTGCACACGCAACCCGACACACGCACCTATAACTCGGCCGCTCATGCTCGGGCTCCGCGCTCACCAACACCGATGTCCGCTCCACCCTGCTCACGTCCCATAACCTCACCCGCCGATCTTCCGACCCGCTCACGATGAAGCCCCGATTCCGGTTGGAATTCGGCACGTCTGCCGACAGGTCCACGATCTCAGACCGATACATCCCTGAGTAACCCCCGAAATCCAGCCCAACGACCATCGCGCGCACGTCGGGCGACGGCGCGGGTAACAAGTCTTCCCGCTGCATGCTCTGCGATGGTCCGCGGTCGCGTTGCGAAAATCCAGCATTGGCATACGCCGCGCCGCCTGGGTACCGCGAATTCACGAGCGCAGCAATCGCAGCGGCTGGACTCTGCTCAGCCTCGACACCTGTTTGCTCCTCGGGTTCGGGAGTCGACTCGGACACCGACGCCGTCGTCCGCGTGACGTAGCTCTCCACCAACGCCGTCTTTTCGATGTCCCACACCTCGATCAACGTGGACGGTGCCGGCTCTGGACTACCTTTCCACGTCTCCACTGCGACCATCACCCAACGTCCCTTTCCTTTCGTGGGGTGCACAGCGCATTGGTGCACCCGCGCCGTTCGGCCAGCACCAGACCGACCCACTTGCCAGCTCTTGAGCAGCAATCCGAACCGCTTGTCCCAGAGCGAAAGCACTCCCGACGACGTACCCAAAAGGATCCACGTCCGTTTTCGGTCCATACACATACAGGTAATCGAACCAAAATGGCGGGGATTCTCCAGCCGTTGCAATAGACGCATCGTCCGCAGATCCAGTGTAACGACGACCGAATGTGTAGTCGCATACACCAAGTTCGACGCCCCATCTGGGCCAAATCATTCAGTACGTCCTGACTCGCACGATCCAAAACAACCACGCACCAGTATTGAAATGGGACATGCAAGTGATGTACTCTTTAGGCGACTCGACCCTATGTTCTCGGACGACTGACAGCTTGCCATACTTTGGCAACGGCCCCGACGCGTTCACGTGCACACGCACGACATGCACGCTCCCGTCCTCGGCGGCGCTCGCAAAACAGTGTACACCTTCAATGATGCACACGCTCTTGACGCGTGCATGGTGCTGCGTGTACGTATGTCGTGGTTTGCTCGTCACACTCCGCTCTAACCGCGCTGTGTCCCAGATCTTGACGCTCCCGTCGTCCGAGGCCGACACGAAGAAGGAATGGTCAGGGGCGACGGCGAGCCCGGTGATGCAGTCCGTGTGGGAGTGGAGATGGGCCACAAGCGTGGCTTCGATGCGGCGGTTGCTGTTGTCCCGCGCGATGAAGCTCTGGCGGGCGGCGTTCCGCCGCCGAATCGGTCCCTCGTGCACGCGGGGACCGAAATCGTGTTGGAGCTCGCGGCTGTTGTCCAGATAGAGGTTCTCGAGTAGGTTCTCGATCCCCACCTCCTGGCCATCTACGGTGGCTGCATCAACAATGAACATAAGATGGGATAGGTGGCACATACCATACGTGGAGATGGGCTGGAGAGACGTGACGCGCGGCCGGATGGTCTGCCGTGCGACGACCGCTGCCGAGGTAGGCGATGATCTGCCCGAACGCTCTGGCGAGCACTCTGAACGAATACGCGGGGGCGCTTCAAGGACCCCGACGGCGTTCATGTTCGAAGACCCAACAGCGGGCGCAGCCTTTTGTCCGTCTGTGCTCCCAACCTGGAGTCGATGTGGTACGCGGAGCACCGACAAATTTGTCACCACTGAGTCGGTCGGGCTGCTAGGACGATCCTGAGCGGGGGGTTGGTTGGGCGGGGTAAGCGTCGACGTGGCAACACCCTGGAGCGAAGGCGATTGCGCAGCGGCGTGTCCCGCGCACTCGCGGGCTGCGGCAGCGAGATTGAGAGACGATGCAGAGCTATTGATCGCACCAAGCCGTCGCCGCAACTCATCGAGTGCGGGCGTATTCGGGGCAGGGTCAGCGCTGGTAGCCCGGCTCATCCGCGGGGTACCGAGTCGCGCCAATAAGTCGCTCGAGCGACGGGAGGAACGTGAGAGGTCAGTGGTAGTGCGCGACCTGAGGAAGATGGTTTGAGGGACAACGGAAAGCTTTTGAAGCTCGACGTCCCCCATCGTACGGATGATCTTTTCGAAATCGGTTTCTAATCGTATGCGAGAAGCGAAACTAGCAGGCTCAGATAAGTTTGTGCTCGTGCCCGCATACAACAAGGAGCGCACCTCGACGCGTTATTGGCGAGTTTGAGAATATAATCGCGCATCGCAACGAGTTTTGCCTCGTCAGAGAGCGTCATGCCCAGGTTCTGGAGTCTCGACCATTGAACCTCATCCCTGTCCCGCGATACAATGTAAGACTGATGAGATACTGATGAGAGTTCACTGACTCTTCGGTTCTGCTAGGCCTGGGAACATTATTGGTTCCTGCCTTGCGCATAGAGACGATACTTTCGCGTAGGGACTCGACTTTGGCTGCAGGCCGTCGCTGACTTCGCCAGAAGGTCGTCCGCTCTGCTTTCATAGCCCATCGAAGAGCGCCATCAAAGACGGGACGGGGTAACTGTGGAATAAGCAGAAGAAAATTAGGTTCACAAATCGACCACGCCAGATGTACTGCATACTGGTGACTTCATAGACGCTAACAAGCTCTGCTCATCAATCTCCCGGACGTCGCAACGTAGCAGGTGACGCAGCGAGGGGTACAGAATACACCATACATCGCTTGGCTGGAGATGTTTCGCTGCCGAGGCGATGAAAGCAGCTGCTCCTGATCGCGCATGTAAATGACAATACAACGCCAGAACACAAGACGACGTACCCTGTCGCATCCAAACATTTGGGTGGTAAAAGAAGCACAGCGTCGCGCTCATGAGCTCCCATATACGCATCTTTTGGAACAGTCCCAGTTCGCAAAGACTTGTGAGCGCAGATAAGACTCGCGCCACAACGCTTTCCTCAACGTCTGCGTCGGTCAGTACATCTAGACTTGGAACAAGATAGACGCACTCACCTGAGAGCGCTTGCACCATCAACGGCAAGATATACTCCTCCAAGCTTCGACCTCCAGCACATGCAGCGACGTCGACGATGCTCTCAAAGAAGGTATGCCGGAGTAGCCAATCTCGGTCATTGAGGTATGTGATCATGTGGCTCAGAATGACGTCGTTGGTCCTTTGGCGACCCAAAAAGATGCAGAGTGCGCTGATGTTGTGCAACACGGCACGTTTCACGATTGGTGAGGGGTCCATGAGGAGTGCGGCGAGCTGTTCCTGGATGGACAGATGCAAGTCGTATAGGGACGCATCGTAGGAGACCTAGAATGAGTGAGTCATGATGTTGGTAGTTGCACACGAACAAGACGTACCTCGAAGTGGACGTCGTCGTATTCTCGCTTGTCATTTGCACCAGGAGCGATACCGTGGACTTGGAGCGTCTGGCCCATTTCGAGATACCGTAGTGCAATTTCCGCAAGGGGAGCGACGCACTGGGCATATGTCGCACGCACAGAGACCTCTGTATCTTGAACGAGATATCGGACATTTGGGATGATGTACTCGGGAAATATGGATGCGTTCGACGGTGTGATCACGGTCACCCTCATCAACTGAGGCCAAATTTAGTATCGTCCAGGTGTTGAAAAGGCACGACTACCGACAATTTGCATAAGCGTTCTGACGGCCGCTACTCGCACCATGGCGACTTCATCCCGTAACAGTTCTACGACATACGGGATAGCACGATCCAACTTGGATTCATCGGTGAGCTGGGCACAAAGTGCCAATAGAATATCAAGTGCACGAATACGAGATGAAGGCAGGGAGCAATTTCTGATGTTCGCAAGCACGAGGGAGAACAGGATGAGAGTAGGACCATCCTCAGCGGGAGTTGGACGGGACGAGGGCGCATAAGATGGAATCCGCAAGGCAACAGGAAAGATGTCCTGGTGTGAATTATCAGCTGCACGTATGGCAAAAGGACTCAAAGAGAGAGGACCTGGTGTAAGTTGAGGGGGGACGGGATGGTGGTGTCGTAGTCAACGCTCACGTCCGTGTGGCCAGGTTGCGGTGGGAGGAGACGGGGTTCGATGGACGCGTAATCCTCCCAAATTCTGTCTATACGGTGATCACTGTCACAAGGAAGCGCCTCGCCTGCACCTCCAACGTTGGTGGCAGACTCCTTGCTCTTGACAGAGTTGGTAATGGATGGAGGAGCAGCTGTTGATGAAGGAAAAGGGGGTGAGGTGGCACGTTCACTGATAGACGCGATATATCCGTGGAGAAAGGAATAAAAGCACTCGGGTAAAACACTACCTCGGGCACTGATCAAGGCGGCGTCAAAGGTGGGACGAGACGTAGGGTCGAGGGATATCATTTGTTGTATCATGGACTTTTGATGCAAATCAGTTTAGCGAGATTCCAACTCAGGGACACTCACACGAATGCCTTGATCGTCGATCGCGGCCAGTTGGGCATCGACGGTGTATTCACCTTCGCGATACTTGAACAATTGACTGAGGGTGAAGAGGGGAGCACCCTCCAGGAACATTTCAGCGATAACGCAGCCAGCACTGAATACGTCCATTGCCTCTGTGACACGGTCATTAGGATCAGGCTCCTCGATGGACCTGGGCACCTTTTCAGCCTTGTAGAAGCGCTCCGGGGCAAGGTAGCAGGTTCGTCGTCCACTGGTATCGTAGAAAAAGGAGAAGTCAGAAGGATCGTCGAGAGGGAGGCGGGTCGGTTTGTAGGGTGCAAAGTCGGTGAGGTATATCCAGTTCGAGGACGTGACGAGGATGTTGGTGGACTTGATGTCGCCATGGGGAGTGTTCTGGAGGTGGGCGAGGGAAAGGGCAGTGAGGAGCTGGTAGGCGATCCATTTCTTTTCGATGACGGAGAGGAAGGGACGTGTACTGCGAGGGTGGTGTGTTGCGTGTACGGCGGTGATGTGGCGGGACATACCTGATGCGGTCATAGAGGTTGCTGGCTATCCACTGGCGTATGAGATAGCCTGCCTTGTCTGTCTCTACAAATGCCTGGTAGGTGTACACGTTTGGAATGTCTTGGAGGGCATCCCTGTCGACTGGGGCAGGTCAGTGGAAGTGCGGCGGGGGCGGGAACGCGCACCCTTTTGCTTTCTGTGATAGGCTTTGAGGGAGATGGCGGGGTCGTGCTTGATGAAGATCTTGATGACGATGGGACCGTTGCGGTGCCGACACCTGACCGTCTTGAGGAAGCGTGCCTGTCCGACGCTGTGGTGGATGAGTCGTGGTCGACGCACGCGACGACGACGGACCTCTTTTCGTATACAATGTCTGGAGTGAGCTCGGCTACGAAGGCGTCGAGTGCGCCGGTGGTTCTCGCGAGGGTGGACCCGGATTGAACATTGCCCATCGGGGAGGAGGCTCAAGTTACCACCTGGTCCGAGCTTGTCGCGTTTGCGTCACCTCGGCGTTACTTCTCATTTTCGGACGATGTTTCCCAGTAGTTTGGCAAACAAACTTGTCGGTCCGTCACTTCTCCATTGTGACCCAGGACAGGTATCGACGAACATTTACCTGTTGACTTCAATTACTGTGTTCACCGTACTCTTGATGACGACTCTCTGCTGCAATTTCGGATGCCGATTTTATACGTCGCTTTTCCCCCCTGTCGTGACCGCAATGTTCTTACCGTTCCAGACACGCTGTCCCTACAGACCTTGCTAATGATGCTATGTTACACCGTGTCCATGGCCCTGGCGCCTGTAGGTACGAGGATCTTGACGAACACGGCGGCATGCTTCGCAAAGGTGCGATTCAGATTCGCTAAATCGGCTTTTCGCTCAGGACAATGCTGGTCACAGTACCGCTCTTATGACATGCAGGTACTAAGTAGGACGCAGTTCTGCTTTTGCAGTGGTTCATGTCTGGATTTCAACGCTAACCAAGAAGCAGGGTTCGCTATCACCGTATCATGGTCTACAATTAGTAGCAACCGTTACCATGGAGTCTACACGCAAAGTCATTCTCGAAGGACTGTCAATGAGCTACCGGTGGATTCCAGTAAAGCCCTAATTGATATCATAAAGTCTCGCAAAATTTCATGAACCCGCTCGACGGGTGTGTCGCTCACAAAATTGTCGAAAGTTGTTGGTTGGACAAGATAGTCGCACCTTTGCGGAAGCGCTCAACAAGACACCACTGTTATCATCACTACACAAACAACATCTCAGCGGGCAACGGCACTCCAAGAAGACATAACGAGACTTTGTTTTACATATAGACACCATGATACTGACCTGGTGTCATTTCAAGCATTCCAACTCTCAGGCTGTATAGACCTCAAAGATCCAGAGCTGAGATTCGTCGTTGGGATTAATTAACGTGAGCTGAACCTACACCTACAATGAGTCTCTGGGCAAGCGAGGCGATCACGGAATCCTTACCGGGGTTTTGTCGGTGCTGTCCGCAAGGGACCATACCAGACCGATGGGAGTATACTGGTCCAACTGAGATGGGGCCAGGATCCTTGAGGAAAGTGGTGGATCTTCGGAAGCACAGTGGAAGAACAAAGCATTTACCAGTACTTTCCACTGTCGGGGGACACTGGCACGACGGTCCAAACGTTTGCATTGGGACTACCTTGCACGGGCTTTTTCCAACCGTCATTGACTCTCTTGGAGAGATTACAACCAAAACACTTACGTTCGAGACCAGGTTGATGGAGGCGTATGCCCCAGACGACGCTGACGCTGCATTCTGGAGCGTGAACTGGTTCCCCTGATTACCGACGTTCGTCAATGTCCACTGTGACAGCAGACCAGCCACCATGATCAAGTAAGCGATGGCATAGTAGAGCAGCGGTGCGCATGCTCACAATCATGTTTTCCGAGCCTGTGTTGACGTGATAGCCCACGACATTGCCCGTCGCCTGAGCGTTCAATAAGTCAGCATCCTGACCAGAGAATTTCACGTTGACGATCCTGTATTTGCCGTCGGGAATGAGAGTGGAAGACATTGTGTTCGAGGCTCGAATGAGAGATATGGTTTCGAGTTTGTTACGATGAGATATTAGTGGACAGTGCATTTATACCTTCGATCTCAGGGGACTACCTTGTTGTGGCAACATGGACACAAATGCCGTTCGTTGAACTTGATTCAGAACTGGCCACTCGCAATTAAGACTCACTTTGAACCAACGTTTCAGGGTTCCTTCGGTCACGTTGAGGGTGAAACTGATCGTAGAGCGAGTGATCGATGTGTGCTCGCAATGCATAGAATTCCTGGAGGAGCTTCCATCGGTGCTAGAACTGTGTCTATTAGTGCGGGCAGGGAAGTTTCGAACTTCGGTAATGACCTTTGTTCTCATTGCGGTACGGATCCACGCCCACCATTCCGGGGGTATAGGACGGGCTTCCATCGGTGCCGGAACTATGCTTGTTCATCGTGTGCATTAGCGCGGGCAAGGAGATTTCGAACTTCAATAATGACCTCTGCTCTCACAGCAGGGAGCAATACCCACCATTGTGGAGGTATCGAATCTCCATCGGCGTTAGGACTATTTGTTCATCCCATCGCATGCGTCAATGTGGGCAGGGAAGTTTCGAACTTCAGTAATCACCTCCACTCTCAGTTGTGATTTGGGGCAACTTCCACGATTCTAGAGGTATAGGACGAGCTTTCATCCACTGGCAGTAGAACTGCAACTGTTTATCCTATAGTATTCATCTGCCTGGGCAACCAAGTTTCAGATTTCAAGGACATCATGGTAGATGCTATGACACCATAACCGGGCAAGTTCCATACATATGATCAGTCACTCACGTTGTCAGTAAACAGTTGCTGGTGCCATTGTACTGGTGTCTGTGAGTACTTTGATGAATGACCAAAGCTCAGCTAGGAGATGCTGCTGTTGGTTCCAAAAATTGAGTCCTAAGTTCATTGATATTCTACCATGGATATTTAGTCGATGTCCCGTTGTCTGCAACAATATGAGGATTCTGAGGAAGTATATCTCAAAGTCCAGTCAGTGCCCTTATACAGGGACGAGTATGGTCATTGTCCAGCCTTCTACAACCACAGCAACACACATCTGTTGATAAATCGCTCTGTAGTCATACCATTTTCTTATTGAGGGCTATGGATCCACTTGTGGGTGAATACCAGATTCAGGGGTCTACCTTGTTATGGAAACACGGGGTGTGGACGCCATTCGCCTGACTTGATTCAGAATCGGTCGCAAGTCGATGTAACATGGCCAGATTATGTTGTTGAATTGGCAAGCGCGCACGCAGCCACAGCCACGACCGGCCCGAGCGATCACTGGTGCGCGCGTGAGCCGACGCGCTCCATATCCCGCGTATTGTAGACCGTATGGACAGTTTCATTCTATCTACCGCGTACTTACTTTTCCTCATATACCTGTGTCTCGCGTACACGGAGCTCATCGAGCTCCTGATAATCCCTTTTAGCTAGTATGGATTTCTTTCGTATATAAGATGTACCTTTTCGTACTCGAACGCCTCAGTCCGTTGCATCACGCGCACAACTGAGGTGAGCTACTAACCTTCATATTACTTACTCGATACTTACTCGTACCTAGTTGTTCCCACTAGGTGAATATGTTGCATCACGCGCACGACTGAGTTGTTCCCACTAGTCGTGCGCCCCTATTCGATCGAGTGCACATTTCCTTCCTATGTATAGCTCAAGGCTACGAAAGAAGGATTCATCAGCTCATAAATTAGGGTAATCGATCAGGTCCCTACTTTGAAAGAACGTTTCAGGGTCCCTCAGTTACGCCGAGGGTGGAATCAGTGGGTGTAGAGTGGGTGATCGATGTGTTCGCAGTGCATGAATTCCGGGGGGTAGCTTCCATCGGCACTAGAACTGTGTTTGTTTAATGTCCTATCGTGTGCATTAGCGTGAACAAGGAAATTTCGAACTTTCGTTCGTGTTGTTGTATGGAACAACACTCACCTTTCTGGAGGTAGATTCCAAGGCAAGATTCCACTAACACTGGGTCATTTTTTATCCTGTCGAGCACATCAATACTGGCAATCAAGTTTCAAATTCCAGGAATGACCCTTTTATTTTCATGCTCTAATCGTGTAAAAGGTGTATGACTAATTAAAGTTGGGGTTGCCATATTTTCCTTGAAATGCTCGACAAGCAATGTAAAATAGAAGACCTCCAGCTGTTGGCATTGGGCCTAGAGGTGGAATGATTCTATTGATGGTGTAACCACACCGGGTTACTTAGATCCCAGTAACTAATACATATACTGTCCGCGGTACTGAGTGTAACCACTCAGTATCGTCTGCCTTTTGGCTTAGCGGCTAAGCGCGGCGGTCTAGTCGTTACAGATGGTAATGATTGAAGAATGACAGGTACTGGGGCATGAAATTATCCAACACTTGCCTTTCGTCCAGGAACCGAGGAACGCGGCTTTAGGGCGATAGCTGGCATTGCATCCCACCATGATCAGAACAAAGGTCACTCCTGAAGCTCGAGTGTTGCTCCATACAACAACATGAACGAAGGGATTCGAAGCACCGCTCGGAATACCTTCAGAACGATGCCCATCGCTTCTCATTGCGCTGAGGATGAAGGTTGTCCCTGGAATGCCGTGCATGACAAGCACACACTAATTACTCACTCTACAACCAGTTCCACCCCGACATGACCCAAGGAACAAGCCTGAAGACGTTGGTTCAGAGTGAGACACGGTCCCTTCTTTTCTCTGAGTTGTAGTCACGGTCTTCAGCCGGACATGATCCCACCCCGTCACCTTGATGGGTGGTTGACCCTGAATCCAGTCAAACGGATGATGTTCGTGTCCGCATTGTTGCGATAGAGTAACATTCTGAGTCAAAGGTATAAATGCACTCTCCACAGATGTCTTCTCGCAGCAAACTCGAAACCATATCTCTTACTCAAGCTTACTGTCTCCAAACACAATGACCAACATCCTCATCCCCAATGGCCAATACAGGATCACCGGCGTCAGGTTCTCTACCCAGGATGCTGATTTGTTGGACGGTCAACCCACCTCCAACATTGTGGGCCATCATAGAATCTCCAGGCCGAATAATATGATCGTATGTACCTCCACCGTTGTTTGACCACTATCCCAGCACTTACTTGATCATGACGGCCAGTCTGCTCTCATAGTGGACGTTGCAGAACGTCGGTGATCGAGGAAATCAGTTCACACTCCAGAATGCAGCGCCGACGTCGTCGGGTGCATATACTTCGGCCAACTAGGTCAATGAGGTAAGTGTTTTAACTGCAATTTCTCTGAGATACTTGTTGACAGTTGGAAAAAGCCCGTGCAAGGTAGTCGCAGTGCGAACATCTGGACTGTCGTGCCGACAGCACCAAGCAGTAGTAGATACTGGTATGTATTTTGTTCCACTGCCGTGCATCTGAGGATTCACGACATTCGTCAAGGATCCTTGCCCCATCGCAGCTGGACTCATCTGTTCCCATCGGAATGGTTTGGTCCCTTACAGACAGTGCCGACAGGACTCTAGTGAGCATTTCATGATTGTCCTGTTTATCTGGTGACTCATTGGAAATGTAGGTTCAGCTCGCGCGGATTATTCCCAATGACGATTCTCAGGTCTGGACCTTTCAGCCGTTTGAAGGCTGAGAGTGTCAAGTGGACTGAACGATCTCGTTCAGTTTTGTAGTGTCGATATGCAGAGCAAAGACTCGTTATGCCTTCTTTTGTTGTCCTCTGAACGTTTGTTTGTATAGTGAGTGTTAACAATGATGTCTTGTTGAGCGGTTCCACGGGGGGACGGACGACTATGTTGTTCAACCGGCAGCTTTCGGCAGGTTTGCAAGCAACATATCGACCGAGCGCGTTCATGAATATTTGTGAGACTTCGCTGCTCACTGTCAGAGTTTGCAGTGCTCAAAGCCATGGGTAATGATCGCTGCCAACTGCAGACCGTTTGGGAAGTGGCCTGATCACGCGCCACAGGCAATGACTACGAGGAATGCCCCCACAAGCGTATCTTGCCAGGCCTTCCTCATCTCCTACGCAGATTAGATTCAAGTTCCCGCAAGAATGTCCGATGTAGGGTGACGCGTCCATCTTCGGGCTCGCGCAGCCGAGCACGGCCGCGTAACCGCCCTCGACTTGGGTCCCTGGGTTGGGGTGAGTGTCAGCCTATCTATGACTTTGTAAAGTCTGGGACTGGTCCAGGAACTTTTCGGCTAATACTGTGGTTGAATAGAATCGAATAGAAAAACTCGGGTAAGCGTATTCACTAATCGGCGGTTGTCTGCAGCAAACCCGCTGGTATTGAGGAAGTGTCACCAAACTACGAAACTCTGGGTCTTCGTCCACTTTACGCATTTGTCGCGCAGGTTGGCAGTGAAGCCCAAGTCTGGCTGCCCCGCAAGAGCGTTTAGCAAGCATCGAAAAGACTCGCTGTCCTTTAAGCTGGTGTTCAGATCCCTGAAACTGCTGTACTACATCGTGCTATATGCCGGCGTTAATTGTCAGGCGCTGGCAGGAAAACGGATCAAGAATGTACCAGAAATCCTTCCGCTCGACGCTCTCAGTGTTGGACGTGAGCCCTCGATCGTCTACTCAGCCGCAACGACTTACATGTCCGGCCGGTACATCTCGCCGATACAAGCGGTGGCATCCCGCTTCCAGTTGCTATATCTGGGAGATTGTCATCGTTCATGAGCCCCTCCAATGATGGTCAGGGCATAGCCATCAAGGGGCTTGACGCATCCGTCTCTAGTAGATCTGGCAGACTTTTTTAAGAAAAGTAGATAGACACTGTGACTCGAACAAGCCATGTGCAAACAAGTTCACGACACGGCGAGATTGCAAGCGAAATCATCAAGTTGCAACGGAAAAGAACAAGTGAAACGAAGGAGAGAGACAACGCAGGGCTAGACACAAAACTACGTCGGTTCCATGAATATCGACGCAATACCAGTGCGTCGTGGATGTAATGGGAGGACTTGGGACTCGACGATGCGTATTCCTCCCAGTTGTATCTATATGACGATCGTTGTGGCTAGGAAGTGCCTCATCTGCACCTCCAACGTTAATAGCACGCATTTTGCTCTTGACCGAGTTGGCGGCAGGCAGCGAAATAACAGTAGACGAAGGAAGAGGTGATGAAATAGCACACTCACTGATGGACGCGACGCATCCGTGGAGGAAAAGGATATAAGGATTCTAACGAAACACCACTTCCTCGTGCACGGGCAAAGGCACCATAAAGATGGGACGAGATGAAGAGTTAAGAGATATCATGGTCTTGTTCACGCGAATCAGTTTGGTAAGATTGCAAAGCTGGAGGTTACAAAACCTCGATTGTTGATCGCGATTGGCACATTTGCCTTTGCAATACTGGAACAGGTAACAGGGGTGAACCTTCGAGGAACATTTCAGTAATGGCGCGCTCGGTGCTGAACACGTTCATTGCCTCTGTACCGCGGTCGTTGAGATCGGGTTGCTCGATAGACTGGGGGAAGCAAGTTCGTCGTTCGCTGGCATCGTGGAAAAGGGAACACTTAAGTGGTTTGTTGAAAGGGAGAGGGTCCAGTCCAGCTCTTTTCAACGGTGAAGAGAGGGGCAAGTGCCGCCAAGGTGATGTGTCACGTGCACGGCGGTGATTTGGCGGGATGTACCTGATGACCGGTCGTAGAGGTTGCTGGATCATATCCGCTGGCGTGTGAGATAAGTAACCCGCCTTGTCCGTCTTTGCAAAGGCTGGGCAGGTGTACACGCTTAGAATGTCCTCTGGGGGCATCTCTGTCGACCGTGCAGTGCGTCAGCGGAGGCGCGGTGAAAGCGGAAATGCGGACTCTTTTGCTTGCTTTGAAGGGGATGGTGAAGGCGTGCTTGATGAAGATCTTGATGACGAGGGGCCCGTTGCGGTGCCGAGTTTGACGATCTTGCCAGTGGGGAATCACGTCTGTCCGATGTGAGTCGTGGTCGACGTGCGCGACGACGACGGACCTCTTTTCGTATGTGATGCTCCGGAGTGAGCTCGGCTACGAAGGCGTCGAGTGCGGAGGTTCTCGCGAGGGTCGATCCGGACTGGACATTGCCCATCGGGAAGTATATTTGGACAGACTACGTGAAAGTAAAAAGGGGCGTAGCGCTAACTGATCTTAACGCCGTAATGTCCGCACCGGTGTCGCTGTGCGACCTGTCGTGTACGTCGTCTGACACGACGAGCACGACGAGCCCGACGACGGGCAGCAGCAGGCTGTCAGTGAGCGAGCCACGCCACCGCAGTGGGAGAGTGTGTGACAGGGTGTGACGGTCGATTGTCACGGTGTGCATCGGTTGACCTTGCGCTGTCGCTGCAGGTCGACGCATCCAACGCCAGCACCGAGCTCGACGTTCCCGGCGCCCATTTTACGTTTTTCTCGACGACGGCGACGACGATGAACTACCCGTCGCAGGCTCAGCAGGGCCAATACCCAATGTCCTTTCAACAACCTGTCATGCACAGCCAGTCGTACCAGCAAGTCAACGGCATGATGCCAAAGTTCGCCTCCGGATACCCCAGCTACTCCCCACAGCAGGGCCAGAGCCAGTCCATATCTCCTACCCAGCTCATCGCCCCACACAGTACACACCAGATCCCCACTCAGCCCCTCACACTCACTCCAGCCCAACTCCTCCAGCAGCAGCAAGGCGCCTCTTTCCACCAAGCAATCAATATCGCCCCAATGCCCGCCCTCGTGCCCCCAATCAACAACATCCAGCCCATCCAGAACATGCCTATGTCCATCCAGCAGATGCAGCACATCCCGAATCCCCAAAACCAGCCACAAAATTCGCCTATGCGCATGCCATTTCCGCCTGCCATGAATCCCCTCCGCTATTCCCAGATGACCCCGCAAGAACGCGTCGCCTTCCAGCGACAGCAGCAAGCCGTCAACCTTGGTCATCCCGTCCCCCCAGATCGCGCGCCGGGCACTCCCACCCAGCACGAACGCGGTCTCAGCCTCGCGCATGAGCGGCCCCCAAGCCAGCACGACCGCCAACCCAGCCAGCAACCTCATGACCGTGCACAGAGCCTGTCCCACGACATACCCTCTATGCAAGTCGACCGCCCCTCCTCCTCCGCTTCCGTTCGCTCCCATCACTCCCACCCCGCTCACGACCCCGCGCCCATGATGCCCCCTCCAGGTTCGCGTCCTGGCACCGCGTCGGGCACCGTGAGCACCCCCTCCCGCTTGAATCCAAACCAACACCCAATGAACATCAACCCGAGCATGAATTCGGTCCCTCTCGGCACCAACATCAACATGGGTCCTCACATACCCCAGGGACAGAATACCAATCCTGTCATGAACCCACAGCAGCAAATCAATCCCCAGTTGAATCCAGCCGCAATGCAAATGTCTGGAGCCCCCATGGGCATCCCAATGAACCGCCCCCCAACTCGAACCGATTCGGCACTCGGCCATGGCTCCCCGAAACAGTCCCCGCGCACGGGTGTGGGTCAAATGGGCGGTGCCCCTGGTGTTGGAATAGGTAGTTTGGGTCCAGGTTTGCAAGGCGGTGTGCCGAGTAGCATGCCTGGCGGAATGGGCCCGACCATGACTGGCGGTATCGGCGCGGCCATGGGTAGTGGCAATATGGGGAACCTCGCAGGTCCCATCAACGGAAACATGGCCATGGCCATGGGCCCCCAGGGAATGCCGGCCATGCCAGGTATGGGTGGAATGGGTGGCATGGGACCCATGAACATGAACGCGTCCGCGCCAGGCAACCTAGGTCCCGGGGGGAATATGATGGGTGGTGCAGCTGGCCCATTAATGGGTCCCCCAGTTCTTCCCCAAGGTGTGCAACGGCCCGACAGGGAACCGATGATGCAGCTTCATATACGTGAATCATCCGCGCCCGTTTCGCGCGAAACGGTGAGTATGATGGCTCCCTTCAGCGACCAAGCTCATGGGATGCTGCAGAGCCTCCCCCCAAGCTCGTCAGGTCCGTTTATGGGCCTTGATAATACGGGCGTCTCTGCAATCCCCCCCAACATGCCCCGACAAGGCTCCCAACCCCCGCCGCAACAATCACCCATGCGTCAAGTCCCGCCCCCTCATCGTTCCCCAATGCCCCCCATGCGCAGAATGAGTGAGATACCTGCCCGTACGAGCACCCCACCCG